>JBBPRR010001526.1:0-10257 GCA_038093115.1 Hortiboletus flavorubellus | reverse complement strand
ATAACTCCTCCCGTGTCGCAAAGCTTGCGCTGAAAGGCCGTGAGGTCTCCGTATATTGCGGAGGCGAGGAATAAGGCAGCGTTGAGATATAAATTCCGGAATGTACCGGATCGACCTCAAGGACGGTGAGTTTTCGTTTGAGGTGTGTCATTTCACGAACGACTCTGGGTGGCATGGCCGAGCTAATAATATCATGTATGTGACGAAAGCACGCGCTCGAGTTTGCAAAGGTGGCTGTTGGATTTGCGGTCGAGTTGGGGGGGTGGATGGATTAGACTCGCTTTCGGGAGGGGTGGTGCGATCTCTCGGAGTAAACTTGTCCTTGCATCACTTTTTATATCGAGCACCCAGCGAGCTGCATCGGTCAAAGGATGCATACTGGTCCTGTTGACTCAAGGCCAGACATGAAGAAATACCAACCAGATATTACAGCTCTAAACCAGGATATGGTGCGCTGACCAACATGAAGTACATGCCGAGCGCGGTAGATTGGACGACTCCGTCCCACGAATGCTCACCAGGTTCGGTAGCTTGCTTCATCCCCGAGATGACTTCCCGTGATTCTTTGTGATTCGGCAGCTCCAGATCGAGATACAGTGTCCAGTCCTCTTTGTAGAAGTGGATTGCTTTGGCAGGGCGTACTCTTGCGACGACGGCTTATAGATCGCGGCCCCGGTAAATGCAAGGGACTAGCACCGTAACCCAGGCACATCGCATCGCTCAAAGCGATCTTCAACGACGCCGTCATGTTTATGAATCGCTACCACCCCCTGTTTTGGTTTCTGTCCTACTAGGGTTGCTCAGCAATTCAATCCAGCCTTCCGCGTGTAAGCTTACCTAGGTACCTACAACTAGCAGATATACCACTTGGGACACTGAATCATAAGTACTCAGTATTGTTGCCTTTTGGTGTAACGGTCTAAGCGACGGGCGGTCGGACTGCTTACACGGTGCTCAAATCGATGAATCAAAGATCACGATCGTGCGCTCGATATACTCCTTGGGATGAACGATCCGTCGTTCGCTCTATCCAACCCACCTCCATCGGAATTACTGAACCAGTTCCAGTCCGCTCCGTCTTCCGACGCCCATCATTCTCTCACAAGAGGCTCTCGATGCGCAGCTCACACGGAGGCTCGCCAGACTTCCATAACCTTTTCTCGCGTTGTCGTGCTAGCCATCTCCTCTTTGGTAGGCCACGTCTGCTCGTTCGCCATACTATCTGGAACGTCAGTTGAGATCCTGGTAAATCGGTCGTTAAGGGCACCTGTTCTAAGAAAACCTGCCATCCTAACGACCTTGTGGGATTTTGATCCCGTTGCAAGAGGAGACATGATCTGTGACCAAGCATGCATTGTGATCGGCCGACGACATAAAGATAGAAAAGGACGAACGCGATCGTCCCCATCCATCTTTGCAGGCGATTCTGTGGTGGCCCTGGCTTGCCAAGTCCCTAGAGGTGAAGTTTCGTCTTATATCCCCCCGCTAACCTACAACCTAACTCACGCCGACTTGTGACAAGAAATCCTTGCTTGTTCCGAGGCTCGCCCACACTAGCCTGCGGAGGATCCTTCTGCCTTTATTGCCCGAGCCGACGTGGATTTTGGATGACGGCAATCCAGCGGTGTGAGCGAGGTCCTTGCTAGTCCTTCATTCGATTATGATGGACTGACCCGAGAATCATACGTTGCGATGTCTGTAGGAATCGATGCAGGCCCCTTCAACAGCGGACATTGTTGCACAAGCATACATCGCGTATAACGATCATCGTATCGTTCCGTTTCTGGATCCTGGGCATCATTCAATTTGCGTCTCGCTGTTCAATCGCTTCCGAATCTTCTGTGTAGTCTCCCGAAACGATGATGCAATCCTGGACTCACCTCGGGAAAACTCAAGTGCTATCGCCGCCCGCAACCTCCTTAAGGAAAGTCTGGAACAGTCATCATTGCTATACCTTGCCAAAAGTGATGAGTTTTTTTTAATGGGCCTTTGATGTAGTATCCAGCTTGGAGAGGCAGTGGAGAACTAGGTCTTGAATTGAATTCCTACCTCGTCGCATGATAAGATCATATAGGGAATTACCATCACTGGAGCGGTACATGGGGGCAAAGCCATCAGAGGGAAGTACCACGCAGTGGCGTCCGAGCGGTGGAGATCGGTTTTAAGCTTGGCGAATTTGTAGACATAGCCCGTATCAACCATCTTACGTGGCCTACGGGTCGGTCTTAGCATTCCGTCGACATGATCTCACACTGGGAACCCTCCAACCTTGAATGGGAGATAAATATAGAAACAGTCAGCGACGTCGACCTAGAAGGATCCAAAGCGTCGCACTGGCAACGGTGCACTGGGTATCCCTAAACGAGCGATGGCCGCACACTGCGCAGCTGCCCGTCACCAATTGCAGCGACAACGTTCATGTACCCCTCGTTGAAGGTTCTCATGCCAAGCAAACCGACAAGCAACCGAACTAGTAGTTATCGCCATCTCCACGCTCGAACACGGACAATCCAGAATACTTCAACGCCGAGGCAAGCAGTGGCTTTGAGGGAACCAACCGAATTTTGGGGTAATAACCACGTTCATTCTCGCCGAGGGCTTGTCCACTCAACGCCACCCGGTCTGCAGAATCGTGACTTGGATTCGTTTCAAATCGGTAGCTATAGACAGTTCGACTGGATCAATTTATTTGCGCACAATGTGCGATCAGGCGGGCGGAACCTATGCTTCTTGGTCACACACCTGAGCCATTCCCATCCTAGACGAGGCAATGTAGGCAATGTCGAGTTCGTCAGGGAAGCCGCTGGATTCCTGTATTCGAAGACTCTGGTTATTTTGCCAGTGTCACTTCTGGATTACATTTCAGGGGTAGGCAACTGATCTTATTTATAAAAGCCCTGCCTCTCTTGCTTCTTCGCTGCGACCATCATGGGTTCAGGAATGGCCATGGACGATGCTACGATTATGTCGGCAGTGCTGGAAGGTATTCTGTACGGTGTGTCTCTTGCTCGATTTCGGGAACTGTCGTCCGCTAAGCAGGTTTCATGTAGGATTCTCACTACTTCTGTTTATCGCCACCATATGGGTGTTGACTTACGACCGGGCGATGATTTCAGTAGCCGTCGTGCTCCTGGTTCTGAGTACTGCTGTAAGCGCCGCCGTCGATGCTCAAGATCTGGATTCTCATCCTGACAGTCCCCCCCTCAGCATATGGTAGTCGATATCGTGCGCCTTGACGAGGGCCTGGTAAAGTACCGCGATACCTTCCCTGGAGGACCAGTGGCATTCTTCGGGGACGTTACCCAAAATACTTTTATAATAAAAAATGTGATCTACGCTTTACAAACGCTTGTTGGGGATGCTGTGGTGGTAAGTGGTGATCCATGTACGAACTGTATTTTCTAATCTACATCTAGATATATCGCTGTTATGTCGTATGGCAATCGATCTGGATCATCGTCCTCCCTGCAATGCTCTGGTGCCTCGTAGCAGGTGGGATGAAATCCCTTTGCGGAAACCGCCTCCATTGGTAATGCGTACATCTCAGCGACTGGTGTCTGTGCTCTTTACTACAGCGCTTCACAAGCCACTAACAACGCCACGAACATTTTTGCCAAACAAATCGGCCAGTGGATCACTGCATTTTATGCTACCACGTTGACGGTCAACTTATTAAGTTCTGGTAAGCACATGCGGTTTCGAGGTTCAGTTACATTTTCAATGGAATGGTAGGGCTGCTTGCTTATCGCATCTGGACCATAGAGCGCAGTGTCTCTTCCATTCGTGTCTCGAAGAAAGATACAATGATGCCAGTCCTCCGCGTCCTCGTTGATGCGGCAATCTTGTATTCTACCACCCTCTTCACTGTGCTCCTTTGTTTCGTCAATGCAAATAATGGGCAGTACGTTGTAGCAGATATGGTTAATTGGGCTTACCCTGTCCATGACGATTTCTGACACTGGAATTTCTCCCACAGATCGTGCCGATCATTTCTATCGCATTCTACATGGTGCTGATTCGCGTCGCCATGAGGCGGAGGAACATGGATCATGTCTTAACCTCGCTGTTCCCTATCGAGTCCTATGGGATGAGTAATGGGACGAGGCGATTACAAGTGCATATATCGCAGTTCTCAAGGACAGATTCGACCACACTAGACCAGTTTCAAAACCGGGATGTTGAGAGGGACCCCTTGTCCTTAACGCATAAAGGGGAGTCCCCCGGTTCTGCCTCGGGAGCTTAGGTCCTTTTCTCGATGCGTCCATCCAGCCAATTTTTTGCCACGTGACACATCTATTTCTTCCGTGACACACTGTGACTTGAAGTACACTGATTTCTCAGTTCAACGTGGCTGTCTCTTCGGTGGAACGAGTGTCTTTTACCTGCACATGTAAAAATGCGTCATAACTGTGGTATTGTGCAACTTTGTATTCTATGCAAGCGTGACCAGTGACTGGCCATTCTTGTTGATCGCGGCTGTGCCACCGAGCTATGGATGGAGAAATCATGTCCAATGCTTACGAAGGGAAAGGCCGAATATGTACTACAGTCAGATAATAGAGTACCTAACAGAGAGAGAAAAAACAAATCACAATCAATTCTGAGTCCCGGACAGAGCAGGGGTACCATGACGACGTTTCGCCGGTGTTGGACAGCTGCGCAGTGTCGACTCTGTCGAGAGGTGCCTGCAGTTGGCATCTCGCCAGACGCAACGAAAACTGCAGTCTGCGACTGGATCGGATAACGGCGCTGCTAGCATCTGGTCGCTGTCGACTAGCGAGCGACTGCTGAGGACGTCTGGCAAGAGAGAAGCTGAGAGATGGGAATGGTGAGTGGAAGTGAGAAAGTCCTTTCGGTGGGCTGCGTAGCCCAGAGAAGGACCCGGGCTGAGGGGACCGGGAGCTGAGCGCTGAGCTAGCTGACCGGCGTGTGCTGAGAGCCAGAGCGGTGAAACTCCGGTCCTCGCACTGGAATGCCAGCTCGAGAGGACTTGGAGAGCAACAAGTTGCATTGCGCTAAAGAAGGAACTACGGACGCTACAGAAAACAAAGAAGAGGGGGTGATAGAGGGTGGGGCAAAAACATGATGGAACGAGGGGAGCGGGCCGGCGTCGAGGGAGCAGAACAAGATGTGGGCGCCGTTTGCTCAAGATCGCGCATCCTTTCGTCGGCCGTGTTTCGCCAGCGTCGGAGCCCGAAACCCCACGACTTGAGTTAGTCCATGTCGGACGGTACTCGGGGAGGACTCCGTCCCCACAAATGCTCGTCAGGTTTAGGCGGGTGCGCCGTAGGAGGATGACTCGTTGTAAATATAGACTCGATTGAGTAAGTGCACACATTCAAGCGAGGGAACCAAACGGCCATTACTTCCCTCCAGAAGCTGGAAAACATGGACGGTGACAAAAAAAGTCTGAAAACGAAAGATGGCCCACCACCTTACTATGCCTGAACTTACACTATAGGTCCGAATCAAACGGGATGATGTACGAATTGTCAAGGGGAGAAATGGACTCCATCCGATTCCCTGCAAGTTACAATACATTGTGTGTGCGTACATCATCCAGAATGTCGGTCAGAGAGACGCTCATCGCGCCATCAGTCACGACCCGCCTGTAATCGACCTCAAGTCTTCCCATCGACGCCAACGAGACCAAGAATGCCCCAAATGGCTGTCTGGGGTGGGCAGCGAGCCGTCGTGCTCGCATCTCTCTGTCCATTGGAACCGTGCACACGGGAGCAGGGTGTGGCGGGGGTTCGAATTCGACAAGCGATAAAGAGCCGAACCTCTTCATCGTCTGTATTCGGTGAGGGTGGTGTAGCGATGTCTTCCCTCACGATCGCGGCACTCTTATTATCCAGCTCCAGAAGAGTATCCAACCAAGGGTGAACAAGATACAAAGAATCCATCCGAGAGAGGTCATGTCTTGTTTTAATTGTCACGGGCCCAAAGGTAAGTGTATCTGCGCGATAAACACGGCCTGGACGCGCTCGGTGGAGATAAAGTGAGAGAGGTGGGAGTTGGAAAGCAATGCATGGAAGTTTCATTCGACTCGCTGCGAACCAAGGTGAAGGAAGCTCGTTCAGTCGGTCGTATAAGCTCAGCGCGACATCGAGGTTGAATGACTCAGATGTCGGCGATGCATTGGCGATTCTTTCCACTTCTGCGTCCTGCAAGGGTGGCGGGGGGGTGCGGTGTTACTGGGCCATTGAATACCATGATACAGGCAGGCAGGCTACTATTGAAACTCCTGGAATCGCCGGTCCATGCCAGGATGCTCACGTCTCCAGACCAGGCAAGAACCTGTGCCAATGGACGTCCTAGGGCACCTCCCCTTCGTCACCATATAGTTTCGTTTCTGGATCCTGGGCATCGTTTCACTGTTCATTCGCCTCCATCTTCTGAGTAGTCTCCTGAAACGCATGCAATCCTGGACTTGAAAAGATTGGTAAACAATCACTGCCATGGCAGAGCCACAGAGCGGAATGCAAAAAGAAACACACAGAAACCGAAATTAGAGTTACATTTTATGTTATAGACATTACCATTTATCGGTTCCGTGCCTCTACTGTTCGTCCGAGAATGGCAGCCTCAGTGCCTCGAGTCCGTCGTCTGTCGCCGTATGTTGGCCGCATGGTTGCCAATGCAGTGCTTCCTATTCCATCATTGGCCGAGATCCGAAAACACACTGAATTGAAGTGTGAGGGGGGAATAGAGTTGGCGGTGTTTGAATTTGTCTATAGCCACTTAGTGTTATCCATCACTAGTCATAAGTACTATCGCCCTCACACTCACAAGGAGCCTGAGTAGACATAGCCTATGATATCAACCATCTTACGTAGCCTACGGCTTTCCACTGTTTATGGTTGTTGGCTGATCTAACTTGTTTCATTCGGTCCAGGACTCGAAGAAGTCCGCGGTTTCCCCATTGACTCGACACGTGTTTGGAGGTGCTGGTAAAGGATTTCGGAGCTCTTGTCGGTCTGAGCATTCTGTCGACGTGATCTCATGTTCGAAACCTCCAAGACCTTGAATGGGAGATAGATATAGGAGCAGTCAGCGACGTCGATCTAGAAGGATCCAAAGCGTGCATGGCAGCTGGTGGGTACCACTGGGGATATCCCTAAAAACGAACGATGGCACAGCCCTTTCACTAAATGGAGCGACAATGTTCAAACGTTCATGTACCCTCGTTGAAGGTTCGCGTGTCAAACAAAATGAATGGTTATCGCCATCTCCACGCTCGAACGCGAATAAACCAGAATACTTCAATTCCCAGGTGAGCAGTGGCTTTGAGGGAAACAACCGAATTTTGAGTAATAACCACGTTCATTCTCGCCGATGGCTTGTCCGCTCAACGCCACCCGGTCTGCAGAATTGTGATTCGTTTCATCGGTAGCTATAGACAGCCCAACTGGATCAATCCATTTGCGCACAATGTGCGATCAGGCAGGCGGAACTTATGCTTCTGATTCACTTGCCCTGAGCCATTCCCATCCTAGACGAGGCAATGTCGAGTTCATCAAGGAAGCCACTGGATCCCCATATTTGAAGACTCTGGTTATCCTGCCAGTGTTACTTCTGGGTTGCATTTCAGGGGCAGGCAACTGATCATGTATATAAAAGCCGTGCTTCTCTTGCTTCTTCATCGCGATCATCATGAGTTCAGGAATTGCCTTGGACGATGCTGCCGTTATGTCAACAACGCTCGAAGGTATTCTGTACGGTGTGTCTCTTGCTCGATTTCGGGAACTGTCGTCTGCTAAGCAGGTTTCGTGTAGGATTTTCGCTCCTTCTGTTTATCGCCACCATATGGGCATTAACCTACGAACATGGCCATCATACATCCAACCGGGTGATGATTTCAGTAGCCGTAGTTCTCCTGGTTCTGAGTACCGCTGTAAGCGCCGCCATCGATGCTCAACTTGAAGGTCTGGATTCTCGTCCTGACAGTCCCTCCCTCAGCATATGGTAGTCGATATCGTGCGCCTTGACGAGGGCCTGGTAAAGTATCGCGATACCTTCACTGGAGGACCAGTGGCATTCTTTGGGGACCTTACCCAAAATACTTTTGTGATAAAAAATGCGATCTACGCTGTACAAACACTTGTTGGGGACGGCGTGGTGGTAAGCGGTGATCCATGTACGAACTGTATTTTCTAATCTACATCTAGATATATCGCTGTTATGTCGTATGGCAATCGATCTGGATCATCGTCCTCCCTACAATGCTCTGGTGCCTCGTAGCAGGTGGGATGAAATTCCTTTGCAAGAATCGCCCCCATTGGTAACGCGTACATCTCAGCGACCGGTGTTTGTGCTCTTTACAGCGTTTCACAAGCCACTAACAACACCACGAATATCTTTGCCAAACAAATCGGCCAGTGGATCACTGCATTTTATGCTACCACGTTGACAATTAACTTATTAAGTTCTGGTAAGCACGTGCAATTTCAGGATCCAGTTACATTTTCAATGGAATGGTAGGGCTGCTCGCTTATCGCATCTGGACCATAGAGCGTAGTGTCTCTTCCCTCCGTGTCTCGAAGAAAGACACAATGATGCCAGTCCTCCGCGTCCTCGTTGATGCGGCAATCTTGTACTCTGTCACCCTCTTCACTGTGCTTCTTTGTTTCGTCAATGCAAATAACGGGCAGTACGTTGTACTAGACATGGTGAATTGCCTAATCTTGTCTATGACAATTTCTGACACTGGAATCCCTCCTACAGATCATGCCGATCATTTCTATTGCATTCTACATGGTGCTGATTCGCATCGCCATGAGGCGAAAGAACATGGAACATGTCTTAACCTCGCTGCTCCCTCTCGAGTCTCATGGGATGAGTAATGGGAGGAGGCGATTACAAGTGCATATATCGCAGTTCTCAAGGACAGATTCGACCGCACTAAATCAATTTCAAAACCGGGATGTTGAGAGGGATCCCTTGTCCTTAGCGCATAAAGGGGAGTCTCTCGGTTCTGCCTACGAAGCTTAGGTTCTTTTCTCGATGCGTCCATCCTGCCAATTTGTTGCCACGTGACATATTTATTTCTTCCGTGACACTCTGACTTGAAGTACACTGATTTCTCTATTCGACGTGACTTTGTCTCTTCGGTGGAACGCGAAAGTTTGATACTCAGGGTCCCCCGTGTTCGTCCTGGACCGATACTGCAGTGGCTGAAAGGTATATAGTTCATTGTCTTTCTACTTGCACATGTGAAAATACGTCATAACTGTGGTATTGTGCAACTTGGTATTCCATGCAAACATGACGGCTGTGCCACCGAGCCACGGATAGAGAGATCATGTCCGATGCTTGCGAAGGGAAAGCCAGAATATGTGAGAGATGGTCCATCACCTTACCATGCCTTGAACTTACACTATAGGTCCGAATGAAACGGGATGATGTACGAATCGTTGAAGGGAGAAATGGACTCCGTCCGATTCCCTGCAAGTTACAATACATCGAGTGTGCGCACATTGTCCAGAATGTCAGCCAGAGAGACGGACTTCTGAAACTGTACGGTAATCGCGCTGTCAGCCGCGACCCGCCTGTAATCAACCTCACGTCTTCCCGTCGACGCCAACGAGACCAAGAGTGCCCCAAATGGCTGTCTGAGATGGGCAGCGAGCCGTCGCGCTCGCGTCTCTCTGTCCATTGGAACCGTGCATACGGGAGCAGGGTGTAGCGACGGTTCGAATTCGACAAGCGATAAAGATTCGTCCTCGTCGACGATCTCTTCATCATCAGTATTCGGTGAGGGTGGTGTAGCGACGTCTTCCCTCACGATCGCGGCATTTTTATTATCCCGCTCCAGGAGAGTATCCAACCAAGGGTGGACAAGATACAAAGAATCCATCCGAGAGAGGTCGTGTCTTGTTTTGATTGTCACGGTCCCAAAGGTAAGTGTATCTGCGCGATAAACACGGCCTGAACGCGTTCGGTGGAGATAAAGTGAGAGAGGTGGGAGTTGGAAAGCGATGCATGGAAGTTTCATTCGACTCGCTGCGAACCAAGGTGAAGGAAGCTCGTTCAGTCGGTCGTATAAGCTCAGCGCGACATCGAGGTTGAATGACTCAGATGTCGGCGATACGCTGACGATTCTTTCCACCTCTGCGTCCTGCATGAGTAGCGGGAGGTGCGATGTCACTGGGCCCTTGAATACCGTGATACGGGCAGGTAGGCAACTGTTGAAACTCCCCGAATCGCCGGTCCATGCCAGGATGCTCACGTCTCCGGATCCAGCAAGAACATGTG
>JBBPRR010001525.1:0-10259 GCA_038093115.1 Hortiboletus flavorubellus | reverse complement strand
ATGAGGCTTTCTTGAGAGTGTTTCTCACTGTCTAAAGACAAACAAGAGTATCAATAATGGAATTGATGAATTTGGTGGCATGAACAGCAGTTTTGGCCTTGCCAATAATGATTTGCTGAACAATAGCTCTTTTATTGATAGGGGTAAGTTTTGAAGGATGGCCACCATGAAGCCTAGTTTCCTCTGGCTGGAGTTTCTAAAGCAGCTGGCATACAGTAGACTTCCCTAGGCCAGTTTGGGCTGGAATTTTCCTAGAGGAAAGACCAAAAGAGGCAAAAGAGAGAATATTGTTTCTTTGAAAGACAGAGATGGATTTCATGACAAGAGTGGGAAAATAAATATGAAATGATAGGGCTTATATAGTGAGGGCGGATGTAATTACATAAAGGTGACATAATAGAAGCATTATCAAAGGTATGTAATTACTTTACAGCATGCTAGGGTCTAATATATGTAATCAAAACCTAAAGTCAAAAAATTGTCCAAATGAGTTATCATTTTGAAATGGTTGCCATGTCATCAAATCACAACCAATCTCCTTGATCCTTGATGCTATAGAAAGCCAATGACGAGTACTATATTTCATACACTAACATAATGACAGTATAGGTTAGGGTTGTTGCAGGATATCAGCTTTAGGTGAAAATATGCCAATATGTGGACAGTTTTTTGAGCCACTGTATATTGGAATATGGCAGGAGAGTTGGTAAGTTCAAAGAATATAACCATAGATTTGAAGAGGCCTTTGTGGGTGATAAAAATGGCCTTCCACTAATGGCCATCTTTTATTTAGACATTGTTATACCTCCATTATACATTAAGCTTGAAGAAGACCTTGACATTTTTTAGTTTATTGATAAGGTTGGAGATTAAGGAAAGAGGATAGATATTATAAACAATATGTTCATTTAGATATTGATAGTCTTGGGAAGGACAAAGTCCTCCATCTTTTTTTAACAAAGAAAAAGGGGGCAGCTTAAGGGAAGTTTAAAAAATGAATCTTTTCAGCATGAAGGTTTTCATCAAGAAAATCCTCAATGACTTTTTGTTCTTCAAAAGCAAAAGCATAGAGTTTTCTGACTTTTAAAGAAAAGGATTCAATAAGATTAATCTCATAATTGTAGGATCTAAAAGGAGAAATGTGATTGGTGGCTTCATTGGAAAAGACAAAGGAGAACTGAGAGTATTCAAAGGAAAAAGTAACCTTAGGTTTGATAGCCTCAGCTGGTATATGAAACAACCCTAGAGCGTAGCTCCCTTAGGTTGCCAAAAGATGCTGGGACTCAGGGAAAGAAGTGTAGAAAGAGGCTTGTCAGGCCAAAAGAGTCCTTCTTATAGTGCTTTAGGGGAAAACATCAAGAGAACTAGATTGGAGTTCTCTAGCACTGGCATCAAGCCTTAAGTACCTACTAGAGGTATGTATATGTTATGACCATACTGTATCTAACAATCTGGGGACAAAAGGGGAAAGGGCATAGGGTAAAATGGAAGTGAAACATGTGAGGCCAACATGCAGTGTGGCAGAATGGAAATGAAGCAAAACATATGTGAAACATGTGCATCAAGGAATGGAAAAGAAGCATGATCAAATGCTTCTGTGAAGAGGTGAAACATAGATTTGAAATGGAGATGTGAAATGGGGAAGACAAGAAGTCTCATGTGTGAAATGGAGTGAAGAGGTGAGACAACTATGATGCATAAGATAAGGGCAGATGTGAATGAGATAAGATAAAGATAAGATTGTCTGTTGTTAAGCATAGAAAACATTAAGTCCAACAAACATAGAGGTATGGGAATATACTGATTGTAACAGTATAACAAGTTCAATGGCAGTGGTAGGATGAGCAATTATAGGGGATCCTAAAGGGGAAAAGCAGGATTCATATCTAATGATTCATTGGATGGTATGATGTTTACAAGCACAATTTATAAAGACAAATTCTTCCTTTTATTGATTATATTCATAAAGGTAAGAGTTGGTAATAGTATCAACATTTATGTGACAAAGGGGATGAATAGGAGGTTGGTAGGTGGAGTTGAGTCATTTGACATCAATTTCATGGGAGGTAAAGAGAAATTTAAACTTGTCAACAAATTAATTGATAAAAATAGTTTGAGCTGTCCAGTCAATAACAGGGTTGGTTGATCAGAGTCAGGGGAGTCCTAGAATGACATTGTCTTTAAAAGACATACTGTAACATAAAAGTGGATCTTCTAGGCGATCCTTCAATGTTAAAGAAAAGGGTGTAGGTATATCAAATATCTCTTTTGTTAAAGGGAGCCATCAGCATTTCTAGAGAAGATAGAAAGTTTGAATTTAGAAACAGGGAGCTTTTGTTTCTTGATGCAGTTGTAATTGATGCAGAAAAGGTTAGCCTTATTATCAATAAGGGTGTAGGAGTTGATAGTTTTCAGGAAGTACAAGGATATGATCAATTGCAAAGGAATTCACATGGACTTGCTAGTAACTGATACAGATACAAACACACAAGAAATTTCTGGGGAGTCTTGTGTCAATCAAGGTTTCCCATCTAAAACTCCCAAGTAAAGGCTACCCTTCTTATGGCATGTTCTTCATAGTTATCTTCCAATTCAATAAGAGCTGGGATTTGTTCTTCAAAGACCTCCATATATTTTTAATGGATTTTTGGCAGGAGAGGGGAGAGAGGAACAAGTGATGCTAAGGTGTTCAGGTTTTTGACAGTGGAAATAAAGTTCTTTCTTCTAGCAGCAACATTGTTTCTTACATAGGAGTCAGCTTAGGAACTTTGATTATGTCAATGTTCATAGCATTGAGATTGTAGATGGTTTTTGAAGGAGTAAAGTAAGGGTAAATGTGTGAGGAAGATCTGAAATGTCTTTGAGCAATCCCTTCAGCATATTCCCACTGGACTTGGAAATGAATGGCTTTCTTATATAATTCAACAGTGGTATTAAAGGGAGTTTCCATTTGATAGATATGTTGCATGAGAGGAGGAAGAATAGTCATAGAATAGTAGCCAATGAGGAAACTCTATCAATGATTTCAGATAGAGTGATGTTGTTTTGGAAGTTGGAGTTGAATTCAGTGAGGAAGTGAAATATATGATTCATCCATCTCTCTTCTTAGAGGTCATTTGCTTAGTAGACAACCAAGCAATGACATTGTTCTTTTGACCATGGTGTTCAAAAGATGTTTTGAATGTAGTACAGAAGTCAGTTTATGTTTCAAAGTTAATAATAGCTTCATTGATGGCCCATTGTCTGAAAGTGGATACTCAAGTGAGGGCAGATTCCTTTGTCATATAAGAGAGAATGAAGGTGATTTGTTTGGAGTCAGAGTTGTAGATGGCTTCATTGATGTGAAGGTAAAACTGGACAGAGTGGAGCCATTGGATGGCAGTGTTATAGGATCTGTCATAGTGTTCAGGGGTTCTAATGTAGAATTCAGTGGGTCTGGGTGAAAGGAAAATGGTTTGGTGGAAAAAGTGGGAAGACAGGTCATCTGAAATTGATAGGAAAAGAAGGAGGAGTAGGAGGGTGAAGTAGGATTAGGGCAGTAGATGTTTGGTGGGCAAAGTCAAGGTCTTCCTGTTCTTCTTCTAGGAAGAAGAATAAGAGGTCAGTAGTATCAAGGTTCTGAGTAGAAGTTTTTTCTCTGGAGGTGGAGTTGTCAGAGGTTTCTTCTTGGTTGGATCAATATCTGAACCAAATGGAAATCAAGGAGGTTCACAAAGAAATGATGGTAAACTATAGTGATGGTAACTGTAGGATGGACAAAATTAGATCTTTCATTATAATTGATCTGAGTAGGGCCAAACATAGTCTTAATCTTTCAAAGGTTCAAAGATATAGTCTCAATTGGGCTGTCAAAGATTCACAATAAGCATCCACTTGAAAATAGAACAAAGATTTAGAGAGCAGTCAGAGGAAAGGAAGTAAGATGTATTCCTGAGGAGG
The DNA here is from genome assembly GCA_038093115.1 of Hortiboletus flavorubellus. NCBI lineage: Eukaryota > Fungi > Basidiomycota > Agaricomycetes > Boletales > Boletaceae > Hortiboletus > Hortiboletus flavorubellus. The sequence continues at coordinate 6,320 of JBBPRR010001525.1, read as the reverse complement.
TCTAGCTTAGGAATTGTTACAGTTTTATTACTCTTTCACGGCGTATATCACTTTGTCTTTTCATGTATCATTTCTGCTTTCCTTGGACTATTTCAAACTTACTGGACTTTTGGTTCGTCCCTTGTTAATCTGATAAGTCCTATGTTTGTATTTCTTTGATCCCTTTCATTGTTTTCTCTCTTGATTTTCGGACAGCTATCTCCTTGGCCAATTCTCTCATATTGGCCTTGTAGTTCCTCTTTCTCCTTTTGTTACTGCTGACATGTTGCCTTACCTCATCATTCCTTGACTTTCCATCAGCTTCCATAATAACATGTCGCCTAGTATATATATCTTGCTGCCATGTACTTGTATTCCTTACACTTGTTCTACACAATCATAGTGTACTTTTGTGTTCTGATGTCTGATCAACTCAGATCTTTGTTCATTGTCCTTAGCAACCTCTGACAACCCTTGACCATAGTTCTTGTATCCTTCTCTGACATTGAGTCTCTTTGTGAGTACCTCCAGAGAAGTATAAACTCCTTTGAGTATTCTTTATATACGCTTTGCATAACAAAAGAATGAGTGTAATCTTTGTTCCTCCTATTCAGGAGCAGGATACTCCTCTTGCAACCACCAGCACTGACAGAGCTCTTTGACAAAGCTATGGACTTCCACCTGAGGACTTGAACTCAGACATTGACCTCAATGTACCTAAACAAACCACAGAAATTCCCAGACCTAGTATCTTCTGACAGTCCAGAAATCCATGAACCTCAGTTAACTCATTGACCTCTGACCCTTGTACTCCCCCCATGGCCCAAACCACAGAACTCAAAGCGGCCCTTCCTGCTGACTTTTCCAGAGAACTAGCTGACACTACATGATGGATTAAAGCCATGTGTGTGTATTTTGCAATTAACAAAGGTCTATATACCTTCAACTCCCAGAGAATCACGACCACTCTGAACAAGATGAGTCAAGGACGAGGAATCTCCTTCTCTGAAATGTGGTATGACAAGATGTTGGATATCAATGCCAATCCTGCAGATTTAACCTTTGATAAATTCACTGAAAACTTTGAATTCATCTTTTTTCTGTTCAACACCAAAGCTACCACCCACCATGAACTTTCTAAACTCACCTAGAAATCTTTCCATCGCCCAGATGAAGTTATTGATGATGGCTTCCAGAAATATATTATTAACTTCCAAAATCTTTCCTCCCATGCTGGAATAACCAACGACATTGTAGAGCAGTTAGTCAGTGCAGGGTGTGTCAAACCCTAAGGGAGGCTAGGGAAAACTAGCAAAGACACAGGGTGGTGTGAGATACTGTAAGACTCGTCCCAAGGGGCCTGAGGTAGGTTAGTGGTGAGAAGGGTGTGCACAGACTTTCCCATGGGTGAAACAGTTAATCTGGATGAACCTGGTCGAAATATAAAGATCTGGAAAGACAAAGTGGTTTTCTGGTCGAGGACGAGGACCAGATATGAGCAGGAAAGGTGATGAAGTTTTGGATGAGGTCAGGGAAAGACTTAGAATTGTAAGATGAAGCCGGAAAGAAGGTACTGCATTCCTGCAAAGGGTACAGATTTTATAGTCCGGGCAACACCCAAGACTTAGTACATATAAGGTAACTACGAAAGGTGCAATCAAAGGCTGTGAAGAAAATAATCTTTGCTGTCATGGGTAACAATGTCATGTAGAAAGAAACAAGAAACCATGTGCAAAGGTACGAATCGCCCTGTAGTCATGTATGACAACCCTTCAATGGAACGAAGTGAAAATGGTCTAGAGCGGTCCAGATGGGAGTAAGTGCTGCTGGTGATCAGGTGTACAAATAGGGAAATGGGATAAAGTAAGAATGACGTATGAAATGAAACGAGCTAGTTACATCATGTTAGTCATTGACCGGCTGTGCCTGGGTCGGAACGGACGATCGGAAAGGACGGAACAGAAAGCAGAAATATACTTATAAAGGTTGGGTCCACTTGGATGGACACGGGGTAGGACAGGAATGGTACTGGACACGTTTGACAACCTAGAGGGTGCTGGAAAAGGGGAAAAACTCTGTATACAGACGTAGAGAGCCTCCAGCTCCTACATCCCCAGGGTATTTTGATTCTGACTGTCCCCAGTCAGTCATGTGACCTTGTTGACTGCTGAGTTTAAAAACTGTGGACAATAGCGCAAGTTCGCATAAAACACGGCCATTCACCAACCTGTTCACCCCTCATAATTGCTCCCTGCATCTTTCCCTCATCCGTACCCATGTCTTTCGCCCCCTTTGAAGATATCATCACACTCAGCAAGCCTCCCTTGGCCGACCTGGCTAAGGTGGACGCCATCAAAGAAGTCGTGGAGCTGAAGATCCAGCTGGATGGCATGTCGCAGTCAGTCTCCAATGATCAGGATGACTTGGCGGAGGACCAGGAAATGTGGTGTGCCAGGTGGCAAAAACTCTTGGTAAGCTGTGGTTCGGTTGGGGTGTCTGGATACTGATGATGGATATAGAGTCAAGTTCATACCTCCTTCCAATGCACCCAGGAACACGGCATTGACACTGCCCTCAAGGCAGATCTCCTTACCCGCATGCAAGAGGCAAACCTCCTCTCGTGTTGGTGGCTGGAAGTGGCAGCAATCTGGAAACAACAAGAAGAGGAACGCGCGGAAATGGCATCACGAGCTGCAAAGGCGGCACTCGCCTGGGTGGCAAAGGCAGCGAGCTCGGGCAATCAAGAGCTGGCTCCCATGGCAGAACTGCTGGTTGAGTTGACGGCACCTGGCCAGTTCAAGATTCAGCTGACGAGCCGCTCACAACTGAGTCGCCAAGTGAAGAGCCAGAGTCAACATTGAGTGCAGGTCAGAAGCGAAAAATGAGTAGTCCCCTCGTATAGTTATCTGGAAGCTGACCCCATGTAGCATATCTTCAACCGGGTGGTGGTGGATGAGGATGAGGATGAAGAAGAGGACATCGTCAAGGTCATGGCTTCGAAGCCATCAAAAGCGCAAACCAGCCCAAAGACGGTCATGCACACCCCTCCATGCGATCCATGTCAGTGAGGTGGTAGGACATGCACCAGAGTGCCCAGTCGCCCCTGTGACTCGTGAATCCGGCTCAAGACGAGATGTGGAAAGTCCAAGGGGAAGGCAGGAAGGGCGAAGGCTCTGGTTCCGGCTCCCAAGAGAAAGGGGAAGGAGAAGGGACAGCAGAGATGTTGGATTCTTTATTCCATATTTGGTATTACTTGCTTACTTAAGCAGTACCTTACATCGGACCATTTACTTTTAGTGTTACTTAGTGACTTACTGAGTATTCTACAGGTTATAAGCCCTGGTGCTTCTCAGTGACCACAAGAGTTCACTCACTCAGGCTTGGAGAAATGCCTTACTCGACACGAGCCAAGAACGGCAAGAAATTTCTCATTCCGGACCTGGCGGCAGATGGTCGGAATTGGTCAGATTACTGCAAGAAGCTTTTTCAAGCAGCAGAAGCGCAAGACCTACTTGAACTACTCAATGGGACCAAAACAAAGCCAAACGGGCCATGGAACCCGTGGTGCTCAGCTGCGTGGATGCGTGATGACACGGAAGCGCAGTACATGCTGGTGACCACCACCCCGCCATTCATTTGGGACAACATCCAGTTAACGACTGCTCATGACTACTTCGACTACCTAAGCAAGATATTTGACAAGCCGACTAATCCAGCGCCACAAGTGGCAGTGCAGGTACCTACAACATACCGCGGGATCTGTCGGAAGTGCGGCAAGCGCGGCCACAAGGCGCGCGAGTGCGAAGGAGTCGAGACCGGGTCCGGAAGCACCAAGGTCGAAGGTCGGCGCAACAAGACGCGTCGCGAGCTGAAACAAGAGGGCAAGAAGCCGCATGGGAGAGTCGATGAAGGTGCAGCCACAGCAAGTGGACCGGGTATGGAGACCACGGACCAAACGACTGACGGCATAGGCCTTGCGACCCCAGCGAGCAGCCCAACGGCGAGTTGGGAAGTCGACAACGAGACCGTCGACATGACGAACCTGAACGCAACACACGCCGAGCCATCAGCCAACAGGCGCATCGCGCAACCCACAGGATCCACCAGTCGAGACGGCCACCACGCGTACCATGGTACGGACACCAAGCAGAACGAAACCGCAAGGTGAAGACCGAGTTGAGGTAGCAGGCGGCATAAAGAACGCTGGGGAGGGGGTTAGTGACGAGGAATGGAGTCGAGTGCATGAGCGCGTCGACAGCCCAGAAGACAGTTGGGTGGAGACGTCCGAAGACGAGATCACCACAACAACACCGCGTGCACCTCAGAGCATGCCGCTCGAGGGGGAGCACACAGGTCAGACGAGTGGCAGCAGGGAGCTGACCGCACACAAAACGGACTGGCCAATGAACACCAGCGCGAGCACATGAAGCGCATCGCGCATCCACCTAGACAGAGACGCCGAGTCGTCGAACGCACCCAGACTGTCAGACAACACTGGGGATGCGACAGGCGATGACGAGCATTGTCCAGATGCACCCACAGAGCCGCCTGACCAGCCAGCGGGCACGAGAGGTCAAAGGGGCGAGGTGGGGGTTAAGATGGGATTGCCGGGGATGTCGAGAGAGTGCAAGAAGGGCGTGGGCAGTGACAGCAACGACGAACGTTGAGCTGGGAAGCCCGACGAATCACCTACCAGGTCGCAAGTCGAACCACGAGACTGCGGTGGCATCCAGGTTGAGCCAGGTGGCAAGACCGGCGAACTCGAATGAACCGGAAGTGTCGCGCATCGAAGCGCAAACGCAGTGGACGATGGGGAGGCCGCAGAGGAAGCGCCACAGGTAGCGCAGGTCGATGGAGAGAATGCGAGGACCCACCATATTGCATCAATTGCGGGGGAGAAAGGAAGTGCGAATGTGCACATATGATCGACAGCAGCTGACGAAGAAAACGATCAGCGCAGTGAAACAGCAGTCGACGGCATACCAGAGAAACTCCCAGAGCCTCCACCACCACCTTCCAGCCCAGCTGAACCATCCGCACGAGAGAACGGACCCCCGAGCGTTGAGCTCGAGGGGGAGTGGTGAGTGTTGACGAGTGCTGACGTCGAGTGTACCGCAGCCGAGATGGATGCATCGGGAGCGTCGGGAGATGTCGAGGACACCGGGAATGTGCTGAAGAAGCTGCAGGACACGTCAGAACGCCTCAGCAAACGGTTGGAGTGCAGATGTCAAGAAGACTCACCTGGGACAGCTCGAGACGAGCCAAACAAGCCGGGCAGCGAGGCGGCTGTACCGGGCGACTACCACAGCACTCCAACATGCCCCAGAGGTGACAGGCGTGAGTGCGTTGATGAAATGAACGCACCATGTCGATATACAGGGCCAGGAGGCTATAGGGGGGAGAAGGTCAAGTCGAGCAGCGTCGAGGCTAATACGGACCGCGGAAACATTGTTGACAGCGCCAGATACATTGGAACGTACCCCAAATGTGATAGGAACAAGCGCGCCACCGAAACGGACGCGCTATGTCAAGAAACCAGGCCACAAGGCCATTTGGGCGATAAAGACGAAGTCGGGAGCGTTGGGAGTGATCGGGAGCACTGAAATGCATGCAACCGAGTCAGATTAGATGGGAATTGATGCCGGATAGATGGCGCAACGAGCGGCGCACGTCGTGAGTCAGAACGACTCATGACGAAGTCGCTAGCTAGAGAAAAGGAGGTCAGTGCGAATGGTACAAACGCAGAACAACGCACATACCTGGGCCATCCATACCATCTCCCGGTCATCCCAGGTCACCCACTGACTATTTCCACCAGCCGAGCATGCTGGATCGTCGGGAGACACGATCTAGAAAGGTCAGTGTCAGGGAATGGACCTACCAAGTTAACCGGGCGCGTTGAGGCCAAATCGGACCGATCGGATGCACCGGATACATCCCATGGGGACTGGGGATGATGCTGAACCAACCCCCAGGTGCAATATGTGGAGGTGGAGCCGCTAGAGCCGATCTAGGACGAGTGTGCGCAGTAATACAGCAAGAACGCAACCGTGCTACTAGCCGAGCCGTGACTTGCCATATACGGACACTGCTCGAGCGCACCGTGACCACGCACCACTTGTCAATATGGACAACACTATATTCATTTTTGAAGAATCTTTTGGTATATTTCTTTTGATCATACCTTCTACTCTATTTGGACAAACACTTACAGCTAACAGTTAGCCCCTTGTGTTTGAGGGGGAGTGTTGGATTCTTGATTCCATATTTGGTATTACTTGCTTACTTAAGCAGTACCTTACATCGGACCATTTACCTTTAGTCTTACTTAGTGACTTACT
>JBBPRR010001524.1:0-10263 GCA_038093115.1 Hortiboletus flavorubellus | reverse complement strand
TCCATCTGGGTGTGGACTTTGAAGTGATTCCAAAGGATGCGGGGTGGATGGTCGTCGAGCGGTGCGGTGGCGAACGTTGTGCGGAGGAGGCGTCGACGTCTTGCAAGCAGGAAAGGGGACCAGATCGATCCAGGTGGTCGCTGGTCGGTAGAGATTTGGCTTTGGATGATGGAGATGTGTATCGTTTTGTTGGCGTTGCTGGAGGTGGGGAGGTCGACGAAGTGAGTAGAGATCTAGCTCCCATCGAGCGGTGGGTCTTGAAGAGAGAGAGAGTTGAACAATGAATGGGTTATACATATGGACCATATCGAACGTTCTGGGAGTAGAAACTGTTCTGTGAGCGGGACCTAGTTTCAAACGAGACCACGGCGTACATATTCAGGGCTGCTGCCAGTGAATGTGACCGAACCGAAAATGGAAATAGTTGTTTAGCAAGAGCTTTGGAATCAAACAACCACCCACTCCATTTTGTGATCACCTGGCACCGCGTGGCAATTACCCGAGCCCTGTGCTCTCAAAGAAGAGTTCTTTTCTTCCTTCTCTTCCAAGGACATTCGCTGCACTATGGATTCTCTACCCGCGAAGCCTTCAAGCTCTCGAGGAGACCGCGACAAAGACCGTACGCAGAACAGGGACAGGAGCCATCGTCGGTCCCGGCACAGTGATCGGGACGGAGACAGAGTCAGGGACAGGGACAGGGATAGAGGCCGAAACAACAATCGCCGTCGCCACCGTCGCCGTTCCACATCACCCGCACAACCCTCCTCGAAACGACCACGCACATCCGGCGCGAGTCACAAGGGCAAAGAGCCCATGCGCAACGGCAACCCCGAGCCAGGCGAAATCAAAGTCAAAACACCCGAAATTGGGGACGACTTCGTTCCTTTTGCAGTGAGCGACGCGGAAGATTCCCCACAGGGGGAACCTCGATCCGAAAGGGTACGTCAAAGAGAAAAGGAAAAGGTCGGAGAACGCGAGTGGGACGTAGGGAAGCCACCGAGGACGGGTGATGAAGAGGGTCGCAGCACAAAGAGGAAGTATGCATCTGATGAAGAGGATGACCGTGCTTATAGAAGAAGGCAACGGTTCGAGCCGTATGATGCTAGGAAAACTCCGTGGGTGTCCCAGGTCGACTGGGATAGTTGTCGCAACGTCGCAGAGATGTAAGTATTTCTAAACTGACATGATGCTCCACGTCATTTAACGCGCGTAGGCTACATCGTGAAGTGGAGGCTTTCGTCAAGTACATGTCACCAACGCCTGTTGAAGACGAAATCCGTGGCCTCGTGATCCAACTTGTCTCAAACGCAATAACGTCTGCATTTCCGGACGCACGAATATTGCCCTTTGGAAGCTACGAAACAAAGCTATATTTACCCAGTGGGTGTGTGCTTCACTTCATGAAGCTTGGACATGTAGCCTGACTATAGCTAGGGACATTGATTTAGTCATAGACTCCGACGCTATGGCACGCAGCAACAAACTGAATGTACTACATGCACTCGCAAATACCCTGAAGCGCGCGGAAATTACATCAAAAGTCACCATCATCTCGAGAGCAAAAGTACCCATAGTAAAGTTTGTCACGCACTTTGGACGTCTGAACGTGGATATTAGCATCAATCAGGGCAACGGTGTCAAAGCAGGGAAGATTATCAACGACCTCCTGCAAGATATGCGGGATTATGGGTTCGCGTTACGTTGCCTCATTGTCATCGCAAAGGCGTTTCTGAACCAGCGCGGAATGAATGAGGTGTATACTGGTGGTCTAGGGAGTTACAGCATCGTCTGCTTGGCCATCAGTTTTCTCCAGATGCATCCAAAGATACGCAGAGGTGAAATTGAACCAGAGAAGAACCTCGGTGTACTCGTCATGGAGTTCTTCGAACTCTATGGTCATTATTTCAACTACGAAGAGGTCGGGATATCGGTTAGGGACGGAGGATCATATTTTAGCAAGAGACAGAGAGGGTGGTATGATTCATACAGGAGTCTACTTCTCTCTATCGAAGATCCTACGGATATTAGTATGTGGGTTCCTTGTAGTCGATCACTTCGATTGACCCGCTCCTTAGCGAACGACATCTCCAAGGGCTCTTTTGGCATCAACAAAGTCCGGCAAACTCTCGCTGGTGCTTATGGGATCATGCAAGCCACAGCATTTATGCGGGCTGGGATCCTGAGTTCGCGCCGGGAGGGCCGCTCGTATCGCTTGCGCGTGGTAACGAATCCAGAAGACATGAGCATCCTGTCAAGCATCCTGGGGGTAACGCAAGAGGTGAGCGTTTACAATCTCAATGACTCACCAGGTTTGTAACCGGATACTAGACAATAAATAACCGACGCCTCCTTCAAGAGGTATATGAAAAAAGGCTGCTGCACAAGCTTCTTCATGTCTTGCCACAAGCTTCGGTCATAATTGCCGACGTGCCGGTTGAGAAAGGCAACCCAATGACTGGTAGCGTGCACGAAGAGTGGGATGGAGACATGGAGCTCGAGCCTGACGACGACGGCGGACACGTAGCGGAAGAGGAAGGAAATCCGGACGAAAACGGAAGGTATGACATCCAGGAACGTCGTCCGGCACGAACGGGGCCCAACGGAACGGGTCGATTTGATCCACTGACGATGTACACGACTGATGAGGAGGATCTGTCGGAAGACGGGTTGGAGGATCAGGCATACCACACTGCGGGGTCAGATGACGATGTGCGGAAGGGTCGGATGGCGAGACGACGATCCTATTGGCTATCCAAAGGTATCGGGCCTCAAGACAGAGACGGCGAGGACGAGGTTGATTTTGTATCGTGATACCTCGTGTGTTGTGCATTACGCGTGTGTCGCGGACCAGGGGTGGGTATAATGGACGGATCCGAGGAGGCATTGCGCCCGTAGCTAAACTTCATGCAACACCATTTCCGGTCCACTTGAGACATTTTCCAGTAGCTCAGCTCCCGTTAATTGCCGACGTCTTTCCTTGGCTGCTGCTTCGCCTCTTTGTTTCTTTCAGGTGCAGCCCTTCCTAGAGGGGTTGGCAGGGCCGTCGGCAGCTTATACATTCTGGTCTGCTTTGACACACTACCATTTCACGACCCAAACTACCCCGGCTGGTCGTCTTTTCTCGCTGGTCGTCTTGTAAACCCCGGGTATCTTGCTGTGTTTTTAGGCCGTGACCATGTGGGTCTTCTCGACTTGACCAAACGATCACGTCCCACTGACTTTTGAACCAGGGCGACAGCCAGAGGCCAAACACCACCAGCGAACCTCAAGGAACGCATAGCAGCTCTCCAGCAACGCAGCGTGTCGCCCAACACGCACCAGTCCGCGCAGGCAGCCCCGAGAGGGCTCCCCAGCCCAGGTTCTGGCAGGCTACGGGACAAAATCGCAAAGTTTGAGGAAAAAGGAGGCGTGCCTGTTCCACGCGGGAGTTTCACGATGGGGGCACCCCAGCTGGCAGAAAACGCACCACCCAAGAAGCGCGGGGAACTCTATGGCAATCGGGTGCCCGGTCTGGGCAGGCCGAGTGGTGCACCCATTGGCAGTCGCTCGGGGTCGCCCCTCCCGTCGTCCGACGAGTCGCCCGGACCGAGGAAGAGATGCATCTCTGCGGGTACCGCGTTGTCGAGCGGTCCGCCGTCTTCCAACTTTTCGACAGACGAACCTGTGCCAGCGTTGCCAAACGGTCTGTCCGGCGCGGCTCCCCGGCGTAATTCGCTTGCGGTCAACTTTGGTTCTGGGAGACGCATCATGAGCACGAGCGATGCGGAGGGTAATGTGGGGGAACCCGTCGACGCGTCCTCTCCTTCGTCGTCCTCTCCCGTGCCTGAGAAACCACCCGAAACCACCCACTCGCAGCCTTCCATCCCGGAATCTGCTGTCGAGGCAACACCGTTGGAGGTGGAGCAACCCCAACCATCGAATCCAGAACCACCAGAGATTACAGCGTCGCAGCCTTTGGAACCACTGCCTGTCGTGAAAGAGCCATTGCCAGCAGACTCTAGTAATTCCAAGGTCGACACTCCAGCAGAGGGTTCAACAACACCTCAAAATCACCCTTTTCCTCTCTATGACGCATCCCAGAATGTCTCACAGTCTCCCTCTGTCGAGAAAAATAGCGAAGATGGCCATTCTGACTATGCATCCGCTCCTCAGTCAGCCATTTCTCACCCTTCTCCCTCACTTCCTGAGCCCGCTTCACCTCACCTGTCCTTGGGGCCCATTGACACCCCTTCTGCTACTCCCAAACCTGCGCCTACTCCAACTCGTGCAGAGATTGTCGTTGTTAGTCTCTCTACACCACCACTCGAGAAGGTGACGAAGCAGATTGCTACTTCCCGAGACAGCATCACTATCCCTGCGCCAAGTCCATTGGCACCTGTACCGCCCAGTATCACGACACCTGATCCAACGCCCAACCCCCAGCCACAGAGCAGATCCACTTTCAAGGCCGTCGTTCACCGCAAGGTCACTGAACTACCGGTTGTCCCCGCAGCATCCACCCTTGCGCCACCTGCAGCACCACAGCTGACCAAGCAGCGACGGGGTGCCAGCAGCAATGTCGCCGAATTGCCTCCCAGTCCGGGATGCGGCGATCTGGCCGTGCTCTTGGAGGATGCAGCAATGCTGGAGCTGAGGCTTACCGAGCGAGATAGCAGGGGTTTGAGAACGAACGAGTTGCTAGAAACTACCCCCACCAGCGCGACTTTCGGAGCAGACCGACTTGCGTCAGCTTCCGCCCACGCTGAGCATGTGTCTATGCCTTCCGTCGACAGCGGTTCGCAGTCAATGCGCTCTGTATCCATCCCATCCATCAGAGAGCCTTTCTTTGATGGTGAGATTCCCGAGGAGGACGAGACTGACGGCAGAAGTCTCGCGTCCACCACATTCTCACACCGGTCGCCTTCACATCGGAAGTACCTGCCAAACATTTATCGCCTTACAAGTCGACGGTCATCCAGCTATATGCCTGGCTCTTATCCACGGGATAGCATGTCGATGTCGTCCGAAGACTCTTCCCCTGTAACAACACCATCAGACAATGGCAAGCGAAAAGGATTTGGTATCGCTTGGCCAAGTGCGTCTCCCAAGAAGGGCACACCCAACGTCAGCCGTTCGAGTTCCTTTGCCGACAAGATTTTTAATAGGAACCGGACAAAGTCCAACGTGAGCACGGCAGACCAAGGCACGTTTCATGATACTTCACACGCACGTGCTTGGCTGACTCGCGTAGCGTCAGAGCGTGACTCGTTGTATGAATCATCGCAACCGAGTCTCTCACTCAGTTTTCCTTCCGAACTGTCGCCAGAGAGACACCCTGATAGTGTGGACACTGGTGCTCGTCCCACGTCTTGGATATCTCCCGTATCTCCCGGCGACTCGAACTCGGAGTTCTCCCCTGCCTCCAGTCTTCTCGACAAGGACATCTTTGACGCGTTCCCTTCCGTTCCGCAAACCCTGCCTCCGGGTTTCCGCCTAGACGCCAGCATGGGACGCGCAAGTACCCTCCCAGTCAACGGACGTGAACAAGTCAATCAGCGACTGTGATGGCGTGAACTTAGATTCTCAGCTTTTCTTTTTTCTTCGATTTGGAGACCCTTCCGATCCTTTAATGTCGATTGCAGATTGCCAGGCCATCACTGTGTCTCTCTACCACATCGCTCGCTGCGTCTAGTTTTTTTTTTCTGTGTTTTCTTTTTCTTTTTTTCCCATTGTTCTTGGTAAGCTAATACTGTTGCATGGTTCGCGCGCATGGTTTTGCTGCTCAATCTACTCAATACATACATATTGACATCATTCTGGGTTGGAAATGTTATGAAGCGTTGTGCGTTATGTTCGGGGGAAGTGTGCGATCACATGGTGCTCTCCGGAGCCATGCTGATAGTAGCTACGCGACGTCTATCTTGTACATACTCATACGGCCACGAGGCCGATATCGTATGTGAGGACGTATGCTCTCCCATTACCAATCAAACAACAGCCTCTGAGGTATAGAGCCCCATCGGTGCATACGTATTCATTTCACTTGCCTCGGCCAGGTCTGCTTATTCACCGTCCGGGCCGGACCGCTCGCCGTTCGCTTGCTTTTACGTTCGTCGTTACACTCGCACAATGACGATGCTGTGTGCAGGCTTCCGTATCTTATCGTCGTGTCATTATTGGCTGATCAATGGCTGATGCTTACTAGGTGACTTATCATTGGATCGCCATGAGCTGCTATGTATGCTCAGACTCACCCACCGGGGCGATCTAGCCGGACTATGGATCCACAGCCCCCTAGAATTACTACCACACTGGCATTGGAGCGGACTGCAAGACCACATACCGGATGCTTCCCAGCCCGCCAGAGTTCGGATTGGCTGGCCAGGACCAAGGTTAATGTAACACAGGTAGGCGTCTTGCTGTCGTATCGCCACATTGGACAGTTCCAACGATGCGCGCCGCCACAGCGGTATTGGTCCGAGGGTGGCGATCGAATGCGCCAAGTATTCTGCGCTCTCCATGACTCGGACGGAATCCTGTGCGTTTGTCGACGGCATGGACGGGTTGCGACCACGTTCGAAGGCAGGATACGCTGGAGGGGACGCGTATGGTCGTCTAGGTGCGGAGGCACTGCTTCGCCGGAAGCTACCGTAGTTTCAGGGGGTTCTCGCGCAGAGGAGCCCGCCCCCCTGGCGGGTCTGTGCAGGAGAGTTCCGCAGCTGCGCAGCCGGCTCGCTCGCCATCGCTCGCCCCGTCCGGGTCGGGCCAGTGCTCTGGCAGGACTGGCTGAAATGGTGGCTGTCTTCTGTCCTGGCTTGAAGGGGGGGGGGTGCAAGGAAGAGAGCGCCAGAACGGTTCGCCTCCGAGTCGGGGAGGGCCGTTGGTGCCTGGGGCGATTGTTGTGTTTGCTGTATGAGGAATCATATGAATCATGATTCGGATGATGTGATGACCTGACGGGCACCCTTTAGCTGGGTTCCTGAGCACTGACGCACATAGATGGCATCGTCTCGGCGAAGTGGAGCCATTGTCGACGGATTTGGGTCGATGTCACTGATGAGACACAGCTTCTGCCGTATGCCACATATTCTTCGACCACCTTCTGGAGAGCTGGATGGGAAGACACCACGTATACAGGCCGCAGTGGTGTGTTTGTGGGACCTGGCGATGTCGAGGGCATGCTGCCATCAGTTCTGTGTGTTTCCACCGATCAAGCGTTGTGACAAGCGTGTCATGACTCGGCATTTAATGATTCAGCTCACGCGCAGCGCAGGCAGTGAATGTGACCAGAAAAGGACGGTATCTGCCTCGTTGCACACACGTTCCCGATGGTGCCAATCTCGCCGAGACCGCGATCCGAATGCGAGTGTGATCTGACTTGGCTGGACCCGGAAATAAGTCATGAGTCTAATCCGGACTGTCATCTCCTTTGCTCACAAGGCGATGTCACGACGAATCTCGCAAGATCTGGAATCTCGCCCGCGTATGGTCGTGTTCCCCTTGGATCTCGTAACGACACGGCTTTTTTATTCGTATAAAAGCCTACCGCTTCTCTCCCTCTTTTTCTTCTTCTATTTCTCTTCTGCCAAGCTTCGTCAGCATCCCTCTCCATCGTCCCGGCCTCTGACTCCCCTCGTCCATCGTCGGCGGGGTCATCGGCTGCAGCTCCTCCATGACAGAGTACAACACCTCGCCAGAAGCTATAGAGGTTTTCAGAAGCTCCAAGGACCGCACTTCCCACTGGGTCCACTCGCACACGCCCTATCACGGTCAGTTCCAATCTCCCGACAGCCCGCCGACCGTCGTAGAAGAGCAAGAGGAACGCGACTCGGACGACGACAGCTCCCACTCCCTTCCCCCAAAGATGGTCCTCAGATACGGCGACGGTCGTGCAGACATCCCCATCTCCCACTGGCACTATGAGAGCATGCATGGCCCCCATCAGGGTCATCCCCGTCCTCACACGGTGTACCGCTCTCACGACCGCTCCAGGTCCGCCGCGGATGCGCACCTGCCTCCCCACGCGCGCCATGGGCCGCCGCATCACCATTCTGCGCGGCATGGTCTCCCGAGGGCGAGCGAGGACGACTTCTCGACGCCTCCTGAAGAGATCCACATCCTCCCTTCTGATCCAAACGCGCAACCTCATCGCCCCGCGGGGACGTACCGACCCCGTCGGTCGTCGGAACCTCAGCGTCGTCAACCGCCGCAGTCTACTTCCTTTGAGGACGGGCCAGAAGTGATTCAACCCCTTCCCCCACGTCCTTCCCAAAACCACCTCGAAGGACCCCCTCCCGTCATGTATTCGAAATCGCAGCACATTCATGACCCTTACGATCATCAACACCCCAGCCACTCACACTCACGTGGCAATCGACCACCCCCGTCGATCGTTTACGCCCCAAGACATCACCATGCGACTGATCATTACGCCCCGCCTACTATTGTTTACGCCCCACATAAAGCTCCCGGAATGACTCACACGATCTCTTCCCCGACAGGGTCTGGCTTCCCCCAGTACCCTCGTATCACAGCGACACCGTACAATCCTGTGCGCAGCAATCTCTCGTCTGTATACGAAGAGCCGCGGTATGGGCGCAGGGCTCCCATGCGTAGGGATAACAGCCGTCCCCCGTCCCCTCTCAGCGACGGGGCCAGTGGGGACTCTGGGGGCACCTACTACATCATTCCGACCCCCGGTCAGAAAGTTAAAGTTTTGGTACGTCGCCGCCACATCCATCTTCGATATCAGAGCAGCCGACTAACAGTCGAGCGTATATAGGTCGGACCCGAACCGTCGCTTTACACCGCCAGCTCCACGACTAAATCAGGTTCATCACCGCGCTCGCACTATTCGGGTACGAGCAGCGGCGGCATCGGAATGAAGAAACCGCTGTTTAGTCGGCTTATGAGCTTTGCGACGGATCTGCGGCCATCTAGAAAAATGCTCCAGCGCAGACACTCGTTTGATCGTTCTGCCCGCGCCCGTTCCCATGAACGCTGATCATTTCATTTTGTCTCCGTTGTCTTTTTTTTCCTCTTTGTTATTCCCTTTTTGGTACACACTTATGTTTCCAGTTAAGACATGAAGAATATGTAGGTCAAAAACGTCAGAGCATTCGCTCATAATACCCTTACTCGATTCCTATAGACTGTTTGGAACGATCGGGCATTTTGTATTGCAGCATTTTGTAGCTCTAATACGCACAACCACTCTCCTTTTCCATCTTCTTTTACCTCGTTGCCTGGTACCACTTTCTTTTTTCCGTGTTCCCTTACTTCCGAATAACTTATGCGCATTTTTTTTCTTTTCTTTTTTAATCCTTCGAGCTACCATGCTTGGCGTTTTCTTTTCTTGGTTTGCACGTATGTAGTAGTAGTACTATGTCATGTGCTCTCTGATTCTTTTCTTGCACTTGACTTGTTGCCAGCGCATGCACGTGAATGAATGAATTTCAGACGCGTCACGTCATATCAGAGCCACCGCCATCGCCATCTTTTTCCTACGCTCATAAGTGGAGTTTAGCAGCTGAGGTTCCCAAGCGTCCTCCATGCTGGTCACCGGGCCTGGTGTTGCCCACGCACTGATCATCGATCCAAACCTTTCGCACGTCACGGTCTGCATACATACGCCACGTCCACATCCGCGTTGCGACGCGTATGCGTCACTATAGGAACCCAAACTCCTTCACCATCTCGCGGTTTCGCGTCCCTATTTTTTTTTCCAGTTCATTTCCCTTTTTCTTTTCCCCCCAACGATGTGCGCGTTTTGAGCGACACGTGGTTCTAACTTCTGACTCGCCGTTTCGCTTGTCGTGAGGTCCATCATGATCATGCTAGCTGACGATATATGAGGAACGCGCCCTCGCGGCGGAGAACGATGTCGGAGAACTCGGAGGGTAGGGATGGAGAGAGAGGGAATCCGAGTGCGTCTAGTACCAGTGCCCCTCGGTGCGGACCGGCGTCCTCTTCGGACTTGCCTCGTAACAATGTCGAGCTATCTAGATAGATGGGCCTGTCGGATCGATTGGTTCGAGCCAGCCAAGGGCCGCGTTTTGTCATCCCCTTATCATCTTATCCCTTATCCATTTGCTCGATTGAATATGCCATCCCTGCCAGGGCTCTTTTTGTCACCAGCAAACTTTCCCCCCATCGAATCTTTCTTTCTCACCCCCCCCCCCGATTTGATTGATCGTGGCGTCACAAAGTTTGCTTTCCCTCGACGGAAGGCGCGTTGATCCCCGTGTGTGCCGCCACAGTCTTGGAATTTCCATTAGTCAAAGT
>JBBPRR010001523.1:0-10269 GCA_038093115.1 Hortiboletus flavorubellus | reverse complement strand
GTGTTGTCGTCCTCTCTACCAATTCGCTCATCTACGTCGACCAAGCTGCTCGGCGTGTCTCACTCCCCGTCAATGGATGGTCCGCGCGCGTTAGTGACATTCCCTCCCTCCCGCTTGACAAAGACCTCGATCTGGTCCTAGAAGGAAGCAGGCTCGTTTTTGTAGACGAGAAGACGTTCTTCGTGGTCAGGAAGGATGGCATGGTTCACCCAATAGAGATCGTCTCGGACGGACGGACAGTTTCGAAACTCGTCCTGTCCCCTGCACTTGCGCAGACGACGATTCCTACAGTGACGAGACAACTGGACCGGGGGATGTTATTTGTAGGGAGCACAGTCGGACCGTCGGTGTTGTTAAGAGCAGTGAGGGTTGAAGAGGAGGTGGAGGATGGTGAAGCAGACGATACAAGCTCGGCACCAGCCGCTGTGGTGGACACCAAAAACGTGATGGATATCGATGACTTCGACGATGATGGTGAGTGGATCCGGGGGCGCATTTAGACAGCAGATAACTGGCCGCGGATCATTTGAAAGATTTATATGGAGAGTCGAAGCATGTGGCGAAGGCGACTGCGAATGGCACAGTTGCCGGGGTACACTCCTCGCGGACTCGCTCTGTGATCCATCTTTCGTTGTGCGACTCGCTTCCTGCATACGGACCAATCGCAGATATGACATTCTCGCTGTCGAAACTAGGGGTGCGTATTTACTTTCATCTGGTCCCTTACGGCGCGGATATACTCACGTTTTCGATTTGGGCCTGCTATTTGTTTGATGATCGACCCTTCATGTTGATAGGAACGGTACGTCCCCGAACTGGTAGTCGCCACGGGGAGCGGTCACCTTGGCGGTTTTACTCTTTTCCAGGTACGCGAAGACCCTTGGTGCCTGTACTCTTGCTTTCCCCGCTAATCGTTCTCGATGTCCAGCGTGACCTTCCTGTTCGTACTAAACGCAAGCTCCACGTTTTGGGTGGGGCACGTGGGATCTGGTCTATCCCTGTCCGGCAGTCTCACAGAGTAAATGGTACGTCATACGAAAAAGCTAGTGGCGGATTATTTGCTGGGGAGAACGACACAATCGTTATCAGCACGGACGCCAACCCATCCCCTGGGGTATCTCGCGTGCGTTATTCGCTCACGCCTCGAGATCGAATGAGCTGATTTAGGAGCGGAAATTACTTAGATTGCGACCAGGACTGCCAAGACGGATTTGGCTATTCCGACTCGTATACCGGGGACTACCGTCGGTGCCGGTCCGTTCTTCCAGCGGACGGCCGTATTGCATGTGATGACGAATGCTATACGCGTCCTCGAACCGGGTGCGCATCCCGGTTGCCTGAAAGCACTCATGTCGTTAATCCATGCCGAGTAGATGGTACCGAGAGACAGATCATCAAGGACATGGATGGGAACATGCCTCGTGCAAGGATCAAGGCGTGTAGTATATGCGATCCCTTTGTGTTAATTCTCCGGGAGGACGAAACCATTGGCTTATTCATTGGTGAGACAGAACGAGGCAAAATAAGAAGAAAAGATATGTCACCGATGGGCGAGAAGGTAACGTTTGATGTCGTCTTGTATCATAGACAGGGTCCTAATGGCATTCCAAACCAGTCGTCTCGGTATCTTGCAGGATGTTTTTACATAGACGCGTCGAGCGTTTTCGAAATGACGACAACCGACAGCACTGTGGTCGCTTCTGGCAGTGCTGATAAGAACATCACTTCGACTCTTCAGGCTGCGGTTACTGCAGGACATAATAGCCAATGGCTGGTGCTTATCCGGCCCCAGGGGGTCATGGAGGTGCGTTCGCTCATCTACCTTGGATTCGAAAGGCTTGTGACGCTGCTTAATCAGATATGGTCCCTCCCGAAGCTGACGCTTGTATTTTCGAGTGTGGCAATCAGCACGCTGGAACCAGTGCTGAATGACACCTTTGACCCACCTGCGCCTTCTCCCCCCCAAGACCCCCCGCGCAAACCGCAAGACCTAGATATCGAACAAATCCTCATTGCTCCCATGGGAGAGTCGGCTCCAACCCCTCATCTCCTTGTACGCCCGTCCCCTCTACTCGTGGTTCATTCGCCTAACTGAACTCTTGCAGGTATTCATGCGTTGTGGACACTTGGCGGTTTATGAAGTTCATTCCATTCCCTCATCTACGCCACCGTCCGTTGGGCGCTCTGCCTGTTTGAAAATCATTTTCACCAAGATCTTGACTCGGACATTCGAGCTGTCCAAACAAGAAGAAGCAGAAAAAACGGTGCTCGCAGAGCAAAAGCGGATATCCCGCACGTTTGTTCCATTCGTCACTT
Source organism: Hortiboletus flavorubellus (assembly GCA_038093115.1). Lineage (NCBI taxonomy): Eukaryota > Fungi > Basidiomycota > Agaricomycetes > Boletales > Boletaceae > Hortiboletus > Hortiboletus flavorubellus. The sequence continues at coordinate 7,953 of JBBPRR010001523.1, read as the reverse complement.
GTCCTCCCACATCCTTGAATGTTAGTTGTGGCCATACGCTCACCGGCGTCTTCTTTACCGGTGACAAACCAAGCTGGATAGTACGCACGGATAAGGGTGGCCTCAAGCTATTCCCGAGCGGACATGTGGTTGTGCACGCCTTTACAGCGTGCTCGCTGTGGGAGTCGAAAGCGGAGTTCTTGGTATACTCGGACGAGGTAAATGGGGTGACGTCGCTCAGAATCTCTACTTTTTCCGAGGCGTTAGGCTAATGGTTTTGAATGTAGGGCCCTAGTCTCCTAGAATGGATTCCTGATGTCGAATTGGACACCTCGCTGCCGAAACGTTCCCTTCCGAGGTCTCGACCGTATTCCAATGTCGTCTTTGAGCCGTCAGCGTCATTGATCGTTGCTGCATCCACATTACCAGCGCGGTTCGCCTCTTATGATGAGGACAACAATATTTTTTGGGAACCGGATGGTAAGTGTGTCGTTTGAGATGCGTGTGGGTGGGGGCTAAAGAGGTGTAGGCGCAGGTGTTTCATTCCCGCAGTGTGACTGCTCGACATTGGAGCTTATTTCTCCTGATAGTTGGGTAACCATGGATGGGTGGGTCATCTCTAGTTGTATGAAAAGGGTCTTCTGACCCGGTTATAGATATGAATTTGCCCCCAATGAATACGTCAACGCCCTGGAGTGCGTGACGTTGGAAACGCTAAGTACGGAATCTGGGAGCCGTGATTTCATTGCCATTGGAACGAGCATTGACCGCGGCGAGGATCTGGCTGTCAAAGGCGCAGTGAGTGATGTGATTTGCGTGACAATTCACTCTGCTTAGCATTGCACGTGCTTGCAAGACCTACGTTTTTGAGGTTGTCGAAGTGGTACCCGACCCATCATCCAGCATTCAACGATGGTATAAACTCAAACTACGTGTTCGTGATGATTCCAAAGGGCCGGTGACTGCGCTCTGCGGAATCAATGGTTACTTGGTGTCGTCTATGGGACAAAAGGTGGTGTCGAAAGCGCAGCGATGTATCACGACTTGACGTGAATCCTTTAGATATTTGTGAGGGCTTTTGACCTCGACGAGCGCCTTGTGGGTGTCGCATTCTTGGACGTCGGCGTCTATGTCACCAGCCTCCGGGTGCTCAAAAACCTATTGTTGATCGGAGATGCGGTCAAGAGCGTCTGGCTGGTCGCCTTCCAGGTATACACGTTCCCATTCCGAGTAGCACAGAGGGTAAATTTTGACTCTAGGAGGACCCATACAAGCTGGTGATCCTGGCCAAGGATGTTCGGCGGGCGTACGCGACCAACATCGACTTTTTCTTCAGTAATGGAGAGCTATCGATTGTTCTCAATGATGAAGAGGGCGTGTTGCGTATGTTCACCTATGACCCAAGTGGTACGTTCTTCTTCCGAGTCGATGCAACTATTTCGACGTTGGATCCCCGACGTAGATCCCGACTCGAGAGGGGGGCAACATCTCATGTGCAACAACGAATTCCACTGCCACAAGGAGTGTCGAGCGTCCCGCACAATCGCACGACGAACGAAGGAGGACAACGAGATCCCGCAAGCAAAGCTCATCTCTGGTATGATCTTCTTTACACTCTCACTTTCCACCCACAACCTTACTCTTTTCTTCTGCCAGGCTTTACGGATGGCACGTTGTCGGCGTTGACGCCCGTCGACGAGGGCGCTTTCAAACGACTACATTTCCTCCAGGGTCAACTGCTGCGCAACGTGCAGCACGTCGCGGGTCTCAATCCCAGAGTATACCGGTGAGCGCTTCCATTCCATTCCATCCCGTTTCCGCACCTGTCGTTGACCTCAACCTGGGCACCAGCATCGTCCGCAATGATACGGTCTCGAAACCCATGTCCAGGGGGATTTTAGACGGCCAACTGCTCGAGCTGTTCGAGGAGCTGGGCGTACAGGGACAGCAGGAGATGACGCGGCAGATTGGGACGGAGAGGATGGCGGTGTTGAGGGATTGGAGTGCGCTCGCTGTGCCCTGGTGAAGTTGTCGCTTTTCGTTTCGTCCCGTACCATACGTATCTTGTTCGAACTGGCCACCAGCTCAGGCTCACTGAGTGGGCTGAGAAGTGGAGGTGGGTTGGGGATGTGGTGCTAGTCGTATCTGTAGTTGTTTATCTAATGGAACGGCACGAAGCGTACTGGCAGGTGTGAGGTGGTTATGAATTATTTTGGAAGTCTTCACCGTTGTGGGGCATATGGTGTAGCTGGTTATCACATCCGCTTAGCATGGCGCTAGGTGCGGGGGGTCTCCGGTTCGAGTCCGGATTTGTCCACTTTTTTGCGTCGAATAAAACCCTTCTGCCCAACAAGCGGTAGCGCGGCGAGACGCTGTCCTACGTTCACGGTGCAATCAATTCCTGTGCAGCCAACGTCTGTCTTGTCTGACAGGCTAGAAAGAACACAGGATAACTTGTAGACGCCGGTACATGCTGTCTCTTACACTGGTCACCTTTACTGATCTCGTGTCCACCGTACGCGCATCACTTTCCTACTTACGCCTGTCACCTTTTCCCAAATCGTCTCTACTCGACCTTTATTCCCTCGCCTATCCGCGGTCGACTCTACACACTGAACAAACTCTGCGATACCACCCCCAACACCAAAGTAAACCGTTTTCCCTGCAACGAGACAAAGACACGTGTCTCCGGAGCACGCGTCCCGCATGACACGAACCAAGCTCGGGAGACTGTTTAGGTGATAAATCGTTTCAGACGTGAGGACGAGTTGGTAAGGTCCTCCCGTGCGACGCATATCAAACGTGTCCCATGAACCGGAAAAGAAACAGAGCTGGATCCGGTAGTCGCGTAGCGAGGTTTTGAATGCGTGAAGTAGCTGGGGGGTGATATGTAGCTCCGAGTCCACGTCTTTGAGTGTATGAGTTTCCGAGCTGCGGTAGGCGTTTGCGGCCAGAGAGGTATCTGGAGCATCCGGAGTGAGTCGCGAGCTGGTGCGAGAGGAAGTGGTCGCTTACACCAAGCGAGGACGACGTTTGGCACGGTAACCAATTGCAACACAGAGGCATTGTAGTCCTGAAGGTGAATGTATGTCTCAGCATCGCCAGTTGGTTGCGATGAGAATATTTCCTGCAAAATACAAAGCGTCGGGATCGCCGTACCGCACCCCAGCTGTATGAGTTGTTAAGTCAATGAGACGACCATGCACAAGAGGATCATATACCTCCAACACGCGTCGGCCTTTGGCCTTGGCGGCGAGACCATCACACTTGAGATAGCTAGCCAGGTCGAGGCTGCATTCCCATGTTTTCAAGCCGCCTTCATAGACGAGAGGGACGAGATCGGAAGGATTATCGATGAATTCAAGGGCCGATGCTAAAGTGGGGCTGGAGCTGGCTGCTTGTCCTGCAGTGTCTGGATCATCGGCTGTGCCTTCGGAGATGAGCTGAAACCGTGCATCGAACAAGTCCCGACGTGCGAATTTTAGGTCAGGAGTATGACTGTCGGGTGACGGAGTAGAGATGAAGGAGTGAGATATTTGGGTCGGTAATGCTTCTAACTAAACTTGATTGACGAGAGTGGCTCAGGGTGCATGTAGGAACAAGAAGAATTCGCCATGCATACCAGTGATACGAGATCGATCTCGGAGAAAGGCTCTCCAGTCTGTTGTGGGGTTGAAGCTGTCTCGCGGGCTTGATCGGTGGGAGATATGTTTTCTGGAAAGGTGGTCTCGTCCGTGCTGTCTTCTAGGTCGAAGCGGAAGTGAAACATGGTCAATTTACCCAAATTGCAGTTCACCTCAGACAAGGTTTCCTTGAATTACGTAAGTTGTTTACAGCGCTTTGGAGTGCACGTCCTTCCATAAACGGCCACATTTTCAAACACCGCAACCAATCGACACCAAAGAAAATTCCCCACTCCGTCCGCTGACACATTCCGTAAATGGTGTTGAATAGAAATGAGTGTCACTGTGGAACCCTCCAAATTTTTTTTAAACAATGGTACACATGGACTGTTAGTGACAATGTGCTGACACATAGTATATAAGGGTGGAGTTGATCAGGCTAGCACATATCCATCTCACCATATCTACCCACTTGAGCTACAGTAGACTTTCTCATAATGCATACAAGTTGAGGAGACTTTTCCCATATGCAAAATGACATATATATAGCACCAGATGTGTGACACCAATAGTGACCTAGTAGGCAATGTCATGGGTCTGGGTAACCCGTGCAGGTATCACACCCACACCCCCATCGGGTATGGGTGTGGGTCCCACTGTTACGGTTGGTCCGGGTAGGGCCAAACGTAGCCTTAGTCTTTCGTAGGATCAAGGGTTCTACCTTCGTTAAGGTAGAATTCAGAGTTTCAAGGGAGAGAGCGTCCACTCAGAAGTAGGACGAAGACTTAGAGAGTGGTTCAAGGAGGTGAAGTTCGATGTATTCCTAAGGAGGTCTAACTTAGGGATACAGGGTATGGACTTCGGGTTTATATACGGTTTTTGAGGAGAAGGATGACTAATCGGAGAGAAAGGCATAGAATGTCATAGAACGTTCAAGAAGTTACTCGTGAGACAAAGATAAGAGAAGAAGACTGGGAAACGTAAGAGAAGCGGGATAAACATGGAAGGTCGCGGTACTGAAGAAGAACAAGATAGAACGTTGTAGAACGTGAGAGATTGTTCAAGACAAAACGGTTTAGCAAAGGAAAAAGAAAGAATCGTAACAGATTCCCAATTCCTCTATCGAACAATGCGAGCATGCCATGGCATGGTGGTGGCAACCGGCTTGACCTTATTAGCAACCTTCTTGTAGGCCAGAACACGACGGATGGGATCGAAATCAAATGTCTGGCGCAGCTGGAGATCTGCAAGAGAACTCAGAGTGAGGGAAAATGTTGGGCAGTGAACGGCAGCTGAGGTGAACACGAAGGATTCCCGCTCCTTGTGAGGAAAGGGGCGCCGTACTGTGGGAATGGTGCGCCGTTTCAATAAGTCAAGTGGGTCATGCACAGTAACATAAACATCACTATCTGTCTCATGCCTTTCAAGGCGGACCAACCGCTGCCAAGGTCGGCCGAGTAGCAGACGGTATGGGGCATCTGGAACAACATAAGCATGTGCCCACGTCTTGATTCCATCAACATCTATCTCGAGCATTTCAACACACCCATGCATAGGCTGAGATGCGCCATTCGCAGTTTGCATGGTCATGTTAATGTCCCGGGTGATTGGGGCGCCGGTCTGTCTTCATACATCCTCCCGTATAACCACGATTTCGGATCCTTCATCCAGTAGGGCAGACTCCCGATGGACTCCATTGAGCATGACCTGGAGCTCACGCAGCGGAGTAGCATGCTCGATCTGTACTGGTGGTGACTCAGCTTGACCGTACACCAAGGAAGCGGCTGTGCTCGGAATGCGATGAGTTTTACAATAATCGACGGCTTCCTTACGCAGGTCTGAACTGATAGCAAGAAGATCTGCAATAGAAACATGGGGAACAGTGGTGGATAGAATGGTCTGATGGATCCATTTAGCTGCCTCAGGTGATGCCGCTTTTGACTTGTAGACATAGGCTGGGGCAGGTTTTGGAGGTAAAACCAAGGTTGCAAGGTGGTCCTTGGTTACCGGTATAGGCTCGGGTGGCTCAGAACGGGCAGCACGGGTTTTGGAACGTGTGATGGCAAGTGTATCCGCTTCATCATCTATAGTTTCGACAACAACAGCATTGTTCTTGACAACAGGTGTACAACGGAAGAGAAAGGCACCCGGGTCGGTCGAAACAAGCATATTGGTGGCCGACATATGCGGTGGAGAATCCCGTTTGAATTCGCCAGGGGTGTTGGCTTTGGAGGCGGCCTGCAACTTGTAGTACTCATCTACAGTCCCTTGTAAATTGTTCGTAACTGGATGCCTGCGGACACGAGACCCGTCGGGGATGCCACATATCCGTTGATGCGAACGATTCGTCCCTGACGAATGAGATCTTCAGCGCTTGGGCAGTCCCGTATGAGGTGTGGTCCATTGCAAAAGTAGCAAAGGAGGGTGGCAGAGGCAGCGAATGGTGGCCACGGGTGCAACTGAGAGGGTTGTGCGCTGAGTTGTCGAGTGGATGGGGCAGCCCATGCTCGAGCCGTGGCAGGGGCGAGACAGACGAGTCGCATATAGAACGTGGAGTAGGATACATCAGCGATATCGAGACCGTGCATCTTGCGCGCCAGTTCTTCTATCTCGTCGTACTGTGACTTTTTATATGTAGTGGGCTCAAACGCCACTCGCTTTGTGTGGACATCCCGAGCTACATCCTTTTTGAGCTCCTTCCCGTCGTCTTCATCGTCTGAGTCGAGTTGGACAGCAGGTCGTTGCACTCCCCTAGCGCGTTTGTCTGACCCTATCTGACCTTCCCGCAAGGTCCGTAGTTGTGCAGCAATCGGATCGTTCAAGTCTGCGTCAAACGCGTCATCCGATAGAACGAACCGGCCGGCTTTCAAGACTTCCTCATAGTCCGTCGGATCCTCTCGTGTATAGTTGGGGTCCTTCAATTCCAATCGGCGGTCAACGGCGCATTGAACCGAGGTGGGCAGACCTTGCCAAAAGTACCTATCTTGTTCGCGATCCGAGATCTTTTTATTAGCAATCAGCCAGACAGCAATAGGTCGGAACCTGCGGTAATACTGGAGCAGCTCTGTCTCCGTGGAGATGTCATCGTTGCTTGGTGCCGCGACGACTAGTTCCAAATCACATCGAGTATATTTGATGCCTTTCTCCGCACCGGGGTATTGAGCTAGCACACTCTTTTTGAAAACGTCGTAATCGTGTGTCTCGTATCCTGTAAGAGTAACCCAGAAGCGCTTTGTGGTCTTGTCGACATACCGCACAATGAGCTTGCACTTCTCTGCAGCAGTGAGTGAACAGGATTCGGCAAGATCCTCGAAGTACTCGAAGAATTCGAAGAGCTCAGACGTTTCGCCATTAAACGTCGGAGCTTTGTTGGAAATTGGTGTGGGCATGGCGTTAATACCCTTGGTAGTGGTGTTAGACATGGTGGAGGGCGGCGGCGGTGCTATGGATGGATTCAGGGGTGTGGGTACCAATGCAGGAATGGGAGGGAGCGGAACGTGCGGATTTGGAGGTGGGGTTGGTTTAGCGGGCGCGAAAAGTAGTGCCGATGGCTGGGAAACAGAGGCGGGCGGTGTCTTGGGTGGCGATCGTTGAGGGGGGGAACTGGGAGTAAAGGAAGAGGGGGTCGAAAGGGCCGAAAGGTCAAGATCTGTAAGAGCAGGGGAGTCGTTGGGGGCGGTTGATGTGGATGGGTCAGTGAACGTTCCTGGTAGCTCTGGTGCGAAACTTTCGTTGGCGAGAGTAAGGCTTTCAAGCGCTACGACGTGCGCTCGACGTGCGGCTGCTCTAGTTGTCAGTGGCGGGTCCGATACGGTAAGGAATCGCCGTTGCTGTGGCGGTTTTGGTGGGACTGCAGCGTTATTGTGAGTGAGTCGTCGAATGATGAAAAAAAAGAAGGGGGGGGGGGCTTAATCAAACCAATCCCCTCACGGTGGGCTCCAATGTGTAGATCAGTTCACTGCGCGGAAGGCAGGAACGATGAGAGATGGCGAGTTTGAAGGGGACGATGAATGTGCCAAAAGAGAAAGTGATGAACGATAACAGAAACGGTTGGAATCGGCGAAGTGGCTACTCGTTGCAGCGCGTCTTTGGACTTTCGGACGGAATGTTGGAGGGAAACTGGTTCTCTCTCTATCGAGGTGATACATGAGAGCTTATATACAGGTTAGGACAAAGAACTAATAGGCGAGTGGCTAAGTATGACCGTATCACAAGGTAAGAAGTCAGTGGAGTATGATACAAAGAAAAATAGGTACGAATGATGAAATGAACACGAGACGGACGAAACAAAGAAAGGTGAAAAGGTGAAGGGAAAGGAGGGTGCACCGTGGCACGGAACGTTTCGTAGCTA
>JBBPRR010001522.1:0-10275 GCA_038093115.1 Hortiboletus flavorubellus | reverse complement strand
GAGATAACTAAAAAATCGGGGACCGTTGATGTCGGAGAGGAGATTGGAATGTTCCACTTCGGTGGATCTTCTCACACGCTCCTCCTGAAGCCAGAGAAGGGCTATGAAGTCGTCTTCCAAGACGCATACGGGACCCCTATCAGGCCGGGCCAGCACCGCTGGATCAAGTCTGGTATTGCACAGGTCTTGGAAAAGGAAGACGAATGATAGTAAGTGCTTCTCGATGTGTTCTGTCACGTGTCTCATGCAGTCTTGAAAGCGTTCCCAGTTGAGGTGCCTTGTACGATGAGTCTAGCTACGAATTACTCTTCCAAACGTCCCAGTATGATTCCATACGATAATCGTCTGCGATGATTCTCGCTTCGTGGTTGCGTTTTTTCCTTCCTTGATGATTGCCAGTTTACCCCGAAGTCTGTGTACCAAGCCTGGATAGGAGTCTTGAATATGAGTTATTGTGTCGAGTGTCGTTTGAGTAACATGTCTGTGTTGAAGAAACGGTCACCCATTGATCAGAAAGACGATAGTTCACTTTATGCATTACACTGTTTTACGTTCCCCTTGAGCGTCGCACTGAGATCGCTATGCGTACCATGTCACGCAAACCAACCTAGAAGTCCACGGCCTTTCTCTGACGAGAAGCGTCGGATAAAGCAGGAGTACGGATTGTATATCTGCGCACACTTTTACCTCTTGCAGTCGGAATGAAGCCCCCTGCTCACATGTAAAAGTTGGAAAATAGACTCCACATGATGCGTTCCGACTCCTACTAGACACTATATTGCATCCGCGTGGCCCGATACCAAGCTAATGTATGACGATAAGTAATGGGAAAGGCTATACGTGGCCCTCTATGCCTTGTGAAACTGGTCCTTGATCTTCCAGGGTGTGTCATACCACCCAACTTTTTCCAATAAGAGGTATTGCACGACCTTACGGGGGCCAGCGAGGTCTGAGTTCACGGCTTGCCCGCGCTTGTCCGTAATGTCAATTTTCTGTGTGGCGCAGTAACGGAATCCTGTCACCGGCCCTTCATAGGCTAAGAGAAAGCTGCTTACGTGCGTAGTATCAAACTTGACGAGGGCTTGGATGAGCAGCCGATGACCATTGATAGGATCTGCATTTTCAGTATAAACCTCGCCCGCTCGGATGGAAACGATGTCCACTGGTGTGGGAGCTCTCCGTTCTAAATACATCAGAATGGAACCCGAGGTGCAAGGGGTGACTTACTCTTTCTTGACTCGGGAAACAGAGCTGCATCCGACACATCGCTGGTGATACTCCAAGCCCATGTTTGACCTTTCTCTCGTCGACGTATAGTCTTGATAGTCTTTTCCTGGAATGAGCCCGACGTGAACTCTTTCACCATATCCTCGTGCCCCCTATAGTGGTTGGAACTTGTGACCAACACGAGTACCCAAACGTCGACCAGCTGCGTACCTCGAAATGGAAGTATTCACTTTGCGATAGGTATCAAGAGCCACTTGTCGCAATGGAGCCAACAACGCATCTGGAGAATTGTTTCGTACGCTCAATATGCGACCCAACGTCTTGACGCGTAGTTGTAAATTCCTTCCCGGGAAGGCATTGGCTTTTGCCATGACGAACATGCTGAGAAAATGACGACAGCGTGTCAAGGACCGAGTTTCGGCACAAACAAGTATAAGTCCACCTGTATGAGTTCTTCATCCAGTTGCTCGTGTTATGCTTAATCGCAAACCAGAGATCGCTGTGTCACGTAGTCATCAATGTCGGCGCACACTGTACGAACACAACCACGATACGCACGAGAATTTGCTTGACGCAAACATGGGTTTTGTAGTGAGCGAGCGGAACATCGGACGCAGATCATAGGGTATCTCCGCATCTAATATGATTACAAATTGCGTCAGGGAACGAAAACTAGAACAGCAGCCATACCCAAGTTTGTCATTTCCGTCCCCCATACGTCGGCCTTGGCGTACATTCTGCTAAACCGCTTCATGCTCTCCATTGCTTTGATATTCTGCTCTGCGGCGCTCTCGAGTGATGAAGGCCGAGACTTGGACTTCTCCGCCTTCCCATCTGATGTTTGTGGTTCTGTCTTGCGTGATTGTAAAGTGTTCCGAGGCGTCGGAGACGTTTGAGAGCCGGGCGGTTTTTGCTTGTTCTTGACGGCCATCGCTGCGTACGACTGAGAACGGACAGTTGGCCAGACGTTCACCTGTCTCCATGGTCCGCACGTTCTGAGCATTGCCATCGTCCGGGCGGTCTTAATTAGCAGTTGCCAGCTCCTGGTCTCCTTCAATGTTAGCGTCCAATCCAAAGAGACATTCCAATGAAGCATTTCCAAAAGAAGAAACTTGCTGGACCATTCCGGTGCTTTCCCACGAACCTCGCCGGGCCTCTGGCGTCGGGGCGGGTGGATATAAAAGGACCGATCGGGGCAAAAATTCCCGCACACTCACGCGACACACGTTTGTTTCTTACCACCACCATCCATCATGCCCGTAAGTCTCCTTGTCGATACCCTCATATCTTGTTTTACCGGTTTTTTCAGCGTTCTTCGCGTTCCTCTCGTCCGGCACCAAGGCCAGCTGCTGCTCCCACGCAGCAATCCCGGGGTGCCCACACTGCCGCCATGCCCCCACAAGCGGCGCACGCCAACCCCGCTCACGCACCTGCACCATCTGCAGCGGCCGCTCAGTCCGGTCAACCCGGCATGCTTGCACAAATGGCTGCCACCGCCGGTTCCGTTGCGGTCGGCTCGACCATTGGTCATGGAATTTCCCATATGCTCTTTGGTGGATCCAACTCGGCAACGACTAGTGAGCCAGCGGCTCCGGCTCAGCAGCAATCCTTCCAATCCCCCCCTGCATGTGACACTCAGGCAAAGGACTTTACACGTTGCTTGGACAAGGCGGACTTGCAGAGTTGTTCGTATTATCTTGAACAGCTTAAAGCCGTATGTATAGGTCTTTGCTCTTTGCCTCGTATGTGTTGACAGATCTCTCCAGTGTCAAGCAGCCGCTGCCCCATATTAATAGATTTCAATGCTAGTCGTACGTACTACGCGTATAGATTTAACAATGACATTTGTCACTCATCATTAGCGCCCCTCATCAATTTACATCCATTGATCAATCATGTATTCAAACGTTTCTATTTTCTGGCAAGACCGGTGAACCGTGGCCGTGTCACGTCACTATAGAAGCAGTTTGCCAAGGCACTGGCTGACTCGAAGCTTCAGAATTTCAGAATCAATTCTTGAGGTTAAATCACGAGATCATCTCTGTAGAGCGGGTCGTAGCATTGGCTCTGCATTCTCAATATCCATTCAACATTCGAAGGTCCTGGCATAAATTGCATCTACTTCACGTTTGGCCGTCATCGCTGCCGATGAATACGCCATCCATAAAAACGCATTTAGTGCCCAACGTCTCCATTTCCAGGTGGAAGAGGAACTGCGAGAGATATGCGCTGCTTGCGAGCGCACTGCACGCCTCTTGAGTGATCGCCTCCTTCGACTTGTCCTGTAGCAGGCGTTAAATGTAGGACCACCTTGGGTGGCGCGGTTTGACATTATAAATTAGATGGAAGGTCCCTTCCGCAACTTGAGCTTGGTGGCCTGTGCCTGACGATCCCAACTAGGAGCCACGGCGTTCATCAAGGTATGGCCCATCTTGGAGACTGCACCGTTGACTGATAAATCTGCACCGGTGCGTACTTTCGTTTCGTGTACTCTATCGATGTTTACTCTCTCCACGTAGACCGTCCGTCACTGATTCCCTGGAAAACTAGCACTGAGGGAGGGCTTTTTTTTTAACCGCGATTTTTTTGAAGTGAGTGCTCCGTGACTGGCGGGCCAGAGGTCTCTGTGAGTCTCTGCCGGCTGGTGCCAACAGCTCACATCGTTCCTCAAGCTAACTCGTACACAGGATCACTCTATTGCTTCCAAGAAGCTTAAGCATGCCCACTCGAATGTGACTTGGACGGGTCCTGCGAACCTGAGAAGCACCACCCACAACTCTGCACACCCGTGATCGGGGGTACGTCATTTCCATGCGGCCATCATCTTATCTATGCATAACCCTTGGACACGGTGAATCATATGGGAGCGTCATGTGTTCCAGAAATCTACCGGGGGAAAGGGCAGGGGGATCGACGTGCATCTTCTTCAGCGGTGCGGCCAGCGCGACTCGATCAATCATCACATCCCTAACCATGACCGTAATTAACCGCCACCCTCGTCCCTCCCAAAACGGGCCGGCCGTCGTCGTCTCAGCCACGACGACGGTGCGCCAGGCGCGGGCGCGTCCTCCTCGTGTTCCTCTTCGTGTTCCTCCTCTTCGTTCGAGTGCGCCTCAAAGCTGTATGGAAGCGGCAACTCGCGCGTGACGCGGTACTGATCGATATTACCGAGGTGTTCGTTCTCGAGTCGGTCTGAATGCACGACGCAATGCCGTCGTCAGTCCATCAATCGTTTATCATCAAGGAAAAGCAGACGAGAGAAAGAGAGAGAGAAAACGGCGCACAGAAATTCCACAGCACTCTTCGCAATATCTCCAACGCGGCAACAATAAAGGTGCGTATAGTGAGGTTGGGCACCACATCGATGGGTATGTAAATCACCCAAAGGAAACGGACGCATAGGTTGGATACCTGCCGAAGACGAGTTGAGATTAGATACGAAGCGGCGAAAATGCATAACATACCAAAGCAAAGTAGTAAGACTAAGGACGAGGACATAGTCAGTGGCGCTGGAGAGATCGGTACGAGGAAACGCACCGGTATTTGTGATTTGTAGACGAGCTCTGGTCGAAGTAGTGGATATCGAGCGTGCGGTTTGAACATGGACCAGTCCATCAAAAAGTCCTGAAAACACGTCAGGGCCGCCGGAACATCTCAGAGGGGAGGGACTTGCCCAAGCACACGCATATATCGCATAGACGAACCCCGTGAAGCACCAGAAGATGTAGCTCGCACCAACACGAGGTTGATCTGAGAGACGATTTTAGCTGCGTGTTAACCATGATCTGGGCATACCTTGGTGCTTCCAGTAGTAGTAAGAGAAGTAATATAGCATCCCCATCGCATACTTTCCAGCCTATTCCAGCCAGACGGTGAACAGAGGGTGAACTGAGATCACAGAGTTCCGTACATTGATAAGATGGGTGGGGAGCTTCGAGTCCCAGTATCGCCTCAAACTCTGCACGAAACGTACCATAAAGGGCAGCACGGCGAGAAGGAAATACCATCCCCAATTCTGAGCCGCGCCACATACCGACCATGCTGCTTGAACCCCAGGGTCGTAAGCCAACGGTAGTAGAGACTCAAATGTACTTCCAGATTGGTAGAGTGTTATGACGTCGACGGGAGATGACACGCTTCGCAATGGCTCGGAGACCCCGGTTGGCTCAGTCAACAAGGGGAAATTGGCAGCGAAACGGGTGTAGAAACAGCCCACAAAGTACATGCCGGAAAGCGAGTAAACAAGGCTGCAAAATTGATCACTAGGAACAACCAGGTGAGATGGCTTGAATGAAAGAAACATCAGGGATCGTACCCGAGCCAGAAATCAGTGAACTGCAAGGCAATCAGATCCCGGAGTTGCATCGTGGAGTTGATAATCGGTAACAAACCTCGACCTTCCAGATCCCACTAGCACAAAGCTTGGCTATGTTTTTGACTGTCCACCAACGGGCGGATCCCCACATGAAATTCTGCGCACGCAAAACATACTTTGCATCAAACCTAGCTAACGAAGCATCAGGTAGTTGAAACACTTACTCGTATTGGATTCAACATAACGACGAGGACGAGAGCAAGCCAAATCAAGGGCCACAGTAGTGGGGAACCAATTTGAGCCAACGAGAACCAAAAAGCATAGGCGAGGGTGCAAAAGAGGAATGAAGGAAGCTTTGCGCCTAGTCAAAACAAACCCTCGGGTAGTGAACGTACAAAACATACTTCAAAGTATTCGTGATGATCAAGTCTTGATCTTGGGTTCAGTTCTGTGCTGACCGTCAAGAAGTAAACGTAGTATGATTACGGTAACGCACCAAAAATGAAGACGTAGTTGATTCTTTCGCGAGCCCACACGGCGATATTGACGCCAATTAATAGTGCCAGCAATACCGGTAGCACGAGGACCGAGTAGATAAAAAGCAGGACATTCCAAGACGGGAGGGATTCACGCGTATGCTGCTGGAAAGCTACCAACGAAATTCAGAAGAACGCCACGAACAATCTCTGAAGGGATTCATACAGAGGTAAGAACCTGCAGTAATTGCAGGAAGTGCTATCCCCAACCACATTCCGGAGCGGAATGTGCTAAAATGATGGGTCTTTGATAGTGGCCCGACTCGAAGGCGGGCTAGTGCTTTCTTTCTGTCTCCGTGTTCTGGATATCAGGTCCACGTGTCAGTGACGTGTAATAGGAAAGCGCGAACCCCACAACGCTCAGGTATGAGAGGACGTACCGAAACGCAATGCGAAAAGATCTTCCATTTCATTGAGCATAGCACTAACCATAGCACCGCATGCAAAGGCGGAAGGCTCTACCTACGATAATCCAATGTTGGATGTTGTACATCATCGACCAACATGACGCACTTTCTCTTTCATGTAGGCGTCTAAGACAGAATTCTTGGTAATCGTAATCTTCTCGTACTTTTTCAGCGCTTTACGAAAGCCAATAAGGTTAAGAATCTTGGTATTAAGCACATTGAAGTCATGCGCGGGATTCAGGGATGGCGGCACGAGCGACGATTGACAGTCGATCGCGAATCCGATCGAGTGGGATCGAAAGTCAACACGTGGCACCCATTGTAGGTATGAAAAGGGCTCACTCTGTAATTGTTTAGGACCTCGAGGCCTCTATAAATCCATGCTGCATGTCAACATCGTGTTTTCAATCATGAAGATAAGCCGCCTGCATTACGAAAGAGCTGCCTCTGCAATGGCAGGTCTTTGGAAGAAAGGACAACCCGACGCACCGGTAATGTTCAACAACAGCCTTTCGGAGTCGCCTTTTCGCGTGGGGATACCCAAGAGGGTCAAGGGGATGCCTTGCTCCACCAACCATCAGAAAGATATCTGTGGGTGGCGACCCAGCAGAGTCATCTAGCGCGCTCGGGGAAGACGCAGCGTTGCCCTTTGACGGGCTATCTTGGTCAGTTTCGTCTTCACTTTTCGTTATTCTTTCCTTTCCCCGGGACCTAGAATGATCGCCGCTCTGAAGCGTGTGTTCAGTCGCGTTCGTCCCCAACTTGAATGTACCAACGATACCACGATGCCCTGACGTTCGTAAGTAGAGGTAGAGATAGTGGAATCAAAAAACATATTCACCATTACGCCCCGATTCAGAAGCCAATACATCGTGCCTGCCGATCTGGTCAGGCTCTTCGGGTCTCGTGTTGGTGTCTGGGAACCACTGCATTAATGACGAAAGCACAGATGGTACAGAAAATTGCGCTTTCTTGGCCCAACGCTGTGCCTCTGAGTGCGCAGATGATTGCTAATGGAGAGTCAGTACCATATCCTGTAACCCACAATAGAACGAACGAACATAAAACAATTGGCGGTGTATCCCGAGTTCGTTTAGTTGTTCTCTTAGCAGTTTGGCACGTTCGTTCATCTCTTTCTCTCTTTCTACGTAAAATGATTCCACTTTCTCTAGCTCGGCATCAAGCATGTTGAGAAACTTGACATGGGTGGCGGGCAGTTTGGAGAGTATTGTATTCAAAGGCGGTGGTATGGGTGACCCTGCCAAAACTAGGGTTAAGATAATGAACGTAATTGGACAGACAGAACAGATACGTGAATCCCAGGAAAAAGGAAAGGTAGGAAGAGAGCGAGTTCTTGGTGGGAGTAGGGGCTGCTGAGATGCTGCAGTTGATGCTGCACTGGCCAAGCGAGGTGGAAGAGTAGCCAAGGTCACACTCAAGGAAGGTTCTGACATGATTCGTGAGCTCCCAAACTTGACCGTTGCCTGTGTAGCTTACTGTCCTGGTTACTCGTTCTTTGCCTTATAGCGGGAGCTGACCCATGGCCACTTGACTCCGTAGTGCCATTTGTCGTGGGGCCAGCTCCAGAAGCCGATGGGCCTCCGGTGCGCGCCGATGTTGCATTTCCCCCATTCAAGTGCACCTCTGTCATGTTTTAGAATGGATGCATGTAAATATCGGAGACAAAATTGGTGTGCAAGAGTGTTCCCACCTTCGGAGTTATCATGGAGTCTCTCCTCGTGGGTAGGAGCGGAACGGCAGGTATGATCGACGTCGGAAGTTCCAAGGGTCTCCGAGGTATCGTCTGGCTGCGGAGCCTGTCCTCGTATAATTCCTAACTGTACTTTAAGCCCGCGATAGTCTCTGTTGAACAGGGAACCCATAAGGTATGAGCGCCATGTCCGGGTAAGGACACTCGAACAAGAGGACTCGGACAGTAAACTCATTACATGTAAGCCTTTTTCCACTCGGGGGTCTATTAAAATAGTTCAGGAAGAATACGCAGGGATGGGGTTGGGAGACACTCGCCTGGGTATCTTGGAGGTATCTGTGGTGTGGAGACGGGTGGCAAGATGGGCGTTCCGTCAGACATAGCCGGTGCTATGAAACAGACTTGCTCACCTCGCAAATTTCATGTCTCAGTGCAGAGTCTATCGATCAAAGTTACTGCAGTCGGTGCTCAAAGTCGTTGGAGATCGGAACCAACGATCCGAGTAACGTGAGAGTCAATATGGTGTGTACGTGAATGTGCGGACCAGGATAAAGTGTATGCATCCACGACAACATCCACTGGCACAAGACTCCCACTGACTGTTACTGGAACACGACCTGTTAACCGTATCAAAATTTGTGACTAAGCGCAAATGGATAGTTGTCATTTATGTTTATGGAAATAGCCCCTGTCAATGGGGTCTGCTTTGGCCGCCGGCCCCAACGTTTGAGCAGACTACGAATAAAACTGCAAGCTGCATTCACGTGCTCTCCATCGTGCTTCCTTGCGCCTCCCCATCATCAATCAATCGCACTTCAATCACCTTCTGCTTCTGAGATCTCCAACATGAAATTGACCGAGCATCGTGCGCTAGTTTTCGACGTGTATGGCACACTCGTAGACTGGGAATCCGCCATCCACGATGCTTTGGTTCCCGTATTCCCAGACCTATCGCGCGAGAAGATCCTGGTCAGCTATGCAGGGGTTGAGGGGAACTTGCAGACGCAGTTCCAGAGCACGCCCTACTCGAAAATTCTGGAACTGGCTTTTCGCCAGCTATCCACTTCATCTGGCGTGACGATGGCGGGCGTTGCTGAAGGAGAGTTGAGAAAGGAGCAGCCCGCATCCACCTCCGACGTGATTGAAGAGCAATCCGCCCCACCCTCTTCATCCGATGACGCCGAGCGTTTCGGGAGGTCTATTCCGGACTGGAAACCATTCCCTGACACGATCGATGCGCTTCACAGACTCAAGAAACACTTTGCTCTCGTCGTCCTATCCAACGTCGATGACAGGAGCTTTTCAGGGACGCACGAGAAGCTTTGCTCCCCCGACTACCCAGGGTCTGCCTACCGCACGATCACGCCAGCCTCGCCATTCTCGCTCATCCTCACCGCACAGCAAGTCGGTGCTTACAAGCCGAACCCTTTGATGTTGGACAGTGCATTGAAGCAGCTCTCCGCAAACCCAGACCCTTCGCTTCCGTCGAACCCGTCGGTGCGTGTGGATCCATCGGAGGTGCTCGTCGTCGCCAACTCAATCCGCCATGACATTATCCCCGCCATGCATCGCAACTTGCACAGCGTTTGGATTAGTAGGCATGGGGTTAACTTCATTGGAAGCGACAGCAACATCGCAGCACACTACTCGGATAAGGAGGGTGTCACAACAGAAGATGGCAAGTACCCCTGTACCTGTCGCTATGAGACATTGGGTAGGATGGCGGATGCCGTGGAGGAAGAAGTGCAGAAGCTCTCTGACGTCGTGTGACCATGTCCAAGGATTCCTACTTGCCATATCGTGCCGTGACCACGTATTTTCCTAGCAGAATCTGATTCAGAGTTACTTCAGACCTTTCTCTATTAACAATACGCACTAGCGGACGTCAACGAGAATATGTACCCTACGCTCAAACGTGTCTTCCACTCGATCGCCAGGGCCCAGAGAGCACTGCAAAAGGAAAGCGACGTGACTATTTTATCCTGGTTAGGGATAGGGTACTCCTCGACACGATCCCGAGTAGGGGGGAGACAGTCGCCGCCATAGTACTAGCAGACGCGTGGCATCGAAACGCGTGGT
>JBBPRR010001521.1:0-10277 GCA_038093115.1 Hortiboletus flavorubellus | reverse complement strand
CAACCAATTGGTGGGGTCGAGGTCGAGGGTGTTGGCTCATTCCTGTGTCAAATGCAAGCCAGGGGTGAAGTCAGGGGGGGGGGTAGGTAAGGGAAGAAGTCTGGCTAATGGGTTGTCAGGTAAACGGTGGAGTACCTGGTACTCCTTCTCGAGAGGAGCCAGGACCGACTGAACCTTCTTGACCACTGGCTTGTAAGCCAAGGAACAGGACATGGCATGACATGAGTAAGTCACCTTGAATGCTGCCAGGTGGGCAGGTGTCAAAGCGGACTGGGTAGAAGAAAGGAAATCGTAAGAAGGGGATGGGGTACGATGAGATAAGTCCGCCTGTAGTAATATAGTCCAAAAGGGAGAAAATGGAGCATGGTAGATGAATTGTAAAGTGGAAATGATATTTGATGACTCTCCCCAACCTCTTAGTGGATTATTATAGTCTAAAAACCCACTGTCACGATAGACTGGTGACTCAAACAGAATAGTCCACGCCGGCAACACGAACATCCTTCTGTCCAAGTGTGGGTTGGTAGCTTGTATACCTTCCCTAAATTGGGGTCTCGGAGGGTGATTGTCTGGGAGCCATTGGGGGAGTCTTCAGTAGTGGCGCTCATGAGGCAGTGGAAGGGGCGGCCGAGGAGTAGATCAAAGTTTGTGTGTGGTATTACTTGAACCTGAAGAGAGATTTTGCCAGCACCAAAGTCAAGCCGGAGATTCTCGACGACTCCAAGAGTAGACTTGGTGCTGGTGTTAGCGTTAGACATGGTCATGGTGTGGTCCAACCTGACTGGTAGACCAAGGTCCTCCCATACCCATCTGGCCATGGTGACTATCTCAGAGCCTAAATCAAGGACTCCGAGAATAGACCAGCCGGTACCAACGACCTTGGCTTCGAGCACCTGAAGTGGTACCGAATGGTGTGCGACAATCTGACTGTCATTGCTACGAAGGACACTCTCACCAAATGCATGTTCTACTGTGCTGGGGTCACGTCCAGCGAGCTCATTAACCTAGACGGAGTTAGTTGATACCAGTATACGCTTGGCTGTCGACAGGTCCTTACGCTGTTGATGGACATCTGGCACAACTGCAATGAGTTTCCAGACCGGGACCAGTACTGTGGTCACAAGGACCCAGTCTAGGAGACGCTTCGGGGCGGTCTCGTCTTCGAGGGGGAATGAGTACCTAAATTGGCCCGTTGGGGCAAGGGAGGATAATGGGTTAGTAATGTTGATGTGGGGAGGAATAATACTAGAGGATGATGATGGGGTCGGTGTTGAAGGTTGAGGCGCTGAAGACGTTGAAGGGCCTGGGGTCCAAGACCATGAGGCCTCAACTGCCAGGGAGACGAGTTCTTTGGAGACAGAGGCAGCCCGGGGACTGGGGTGGCCAGTCTTTTGAGGTGGCATCTCCACTCCATCGAAGTGGACACGCTTCCCCTTGTCTTTCTTATCCAACTGGAAATTTGTCCAAGCATTGGCACAATACTCCTGAAAGTCGGGGTCAGAAAATGCAGGATCTGGGGTGTTGTCCCAGTCTTTGGAAACTGGGGTCAAAAATACTGACGGTTCAATGTCCAATATGGCATTGGCGGATTCGTCAGTGACCGAGAAGATACCGGCAGTGATGACAGAGGAGGTGGGGTAGATCCAGGCACTGGCAAACGATCCAGGTACTCGTGGAGGCAGCAAGTACCGGGTACATGTGGGATGTGCTTCCCATCGGCCATATACAACCGACCGTTGGTGCTGCGACTAGCTTTGCCTGACTAAATATAGCCATCTACTAAGGGACAGCTACGCATGAAATGGGCTGGGTCTGTGCAGAATGCACAGCTCTTCGGGGCTGTGTGCTGCATACTTACCTGCTCCTGCTTGATAGCCAGAGCAGTGGTCGGTGCCGCCAGGGGTGGATATACCAGTGCTGGGAGTGCTGCTGCCCATGTAGGATAGTAAGGCTGAGCCAGGGGCAAGGCAGCAGCGGCAGCGAGGGGCGGAGTGCGGATCCAGTGAGGAGAAACTGCATTACCTCCAGTGTGTTGGTGATTGGATAAGGGTTGGAAGGGTGATGGACAGTCTTTGTGATAAGGAGATGTTGGCGGACTTGGTTCTTGAGATTGGCAGGCAAGCCAGTCAGAAACAGCACGTCTCGGTCTAAGTCTGAGAGCTTGCGACTGTTAATGAGGATCCTGGTGATCTTCATGAACTTGTGTTGGTACTCACCTAGGTCTTCCATAGACTTCATCGGTTTAGTCCGGTATTCTTGGATAAGGTACTGAATGTCAGCATGGCAATACTAGTTAGCTCTTTTACAACCGGGATATAATTTTTTGATGGCGACAACAAAGGCGTCCCAGTCAGCTGGAACAGCAGTGGCTTCATCGAGAGGCTCCCATTCTTCAGCTTCTTCGAGATTAGCATACCTTATAGTGGCATGAATTTTGGCGGCCTCAGTGATGATGGTGGCAGTTCCAAGAATGTCTACGTCTTTGAGGAAGTGTGGCAGCAGGGCCAGCATCTTCCTGTCAAACTTCGGGGCATTCTGCGTTCTGTGAAGCAGCATCTGGGGGATTTGGACCATTGGTGGAGGAACAGCTGGTAGGAGTTGGCGAAGGGGGGACCAAGGTGATGTCGGAGTGGTCAGCGATGATGGGAATGAAAGTCTGGAATGGGAAGTAGCAAGGACCAGTGAGGGAGAAGGGACCAGAGACCGAAGATATTTCCGGTGAGAAGGCGCAGAGTAGTCAAGAAGATAGGAGAGGGACGGGGAAAATGATGATGACAAGGACAAAGTACTTGTTGAGAGAGGTGATAGAGGAGAAGAAAATTGGGAGGTGAGGTGCAATTCCCTGGACCGTTGTAACGGGGTTGAGTGGATATACGCTCCTGGTATGAGGTCACTTAGGTTGTGCCTGTTGGGTAAATTTTCTGGATCTGGGCTAGGAGAGGCGGTGCTGTTGGAGTAGATGTCTAAGGCTGCTGAAGGCAGTGCATCGGGCGATGGGGAAGTAGAGGGGAGGAATCAAGAGGTGCCGAGCCAGTCGGAATTACTGGTGGCTGAGATGGCTGAGGGGTCGAGGTCACCATCTAACAACAGGTTAAGGGCAAACCCTGATACGTCAGGGAGATCAGCATAGTTGTGACAGGCATCTCGAGGGGGAACCGGTTGGAGTAGAAGCGAGTCTTCTACATTGATCTGCAAATTTCTAAAATACTCGAATAAATTTTCAAGCTCTTGGTGTTGGACAGTCAGCCGTAGACTTCTTCTAGAACCTGTTTGTGAGTCCCTCACAGTGGACTCCAGTTGTAAAGATGTTAAAGGGCCTGAAGAAGACTAGGAGGTGGGAACCACTAGTCCTGGGCCAGAAAAGGGGGTAGGGCAGTGAGTATATTCACCCCAAAAGGGACTTTGTAAAGCAGGTGAGTGAAAGATAGAAGTCCGGGGACTTACTCAACTAGTCCGACACTAGTCCAGAAGATGTCCAAGGGAAATGTGGGAAGTCCAGGAGTCCAGAAAGAGATAGAAAACGACAGGGAAACGTTGAGTTCATGGTGAGCGTTGACGATGGATGGTGATGATAATGATACAGTGGTGACAAGAGGTTCGAGCAGTTTGTGAATCCAACCAAAAGTGTTTTCTAACTCTAAGGTACATGGCTTTATAGTCCAGGCATACCTGGGATTCGCACTGCGACCAATAGAGTAATATATGGCAAGGGAAAACAGGGGTGGATCAAAAAGGCACGGAATGGATCGGAACTCTAAATAATAGAAGTTGGATCTAAGAGGGGAAGCCATCGGGCCCAAAAGGCTGATTGGTCTTTGGCAGTATGAAAGACATGGGTAAGAGATCAGAACTAATAGGGGAAGTTGATAAGATAAGATTGAAAGGGACAGACTAATGTAATGAACTTGTAAGTGAAAGTCCATGTCGACCGCATTAGACCAAGGCATCCGGACTAATAGTCTGTGCCCCAGTCTTTGGCAAGAGTGTCCAGTTTGGGTAGGGAAGGTCCGGAAGGTGTTATCAGAGCAACTGGGGGATGATGGAAAGTGTCTGAGAGGAGGGATACAACCATAGAGACACACCAGTCTCTACAGTGGTTTTTAGGTTCATTCAACTCCACAGTGCTGTATGCCATGAAGTCATCTTTCTGTATGCTTGTTCATCAAGACCCAAGGCAATTTTTGCACTGCACTGAAGGCCTTCGTGCGTTGTGTCAACTTCTATCGTCAGTAGTAGAAGATACCTGATCTTTGGCTTGGTAGCTTTGTGACCGCCCATTGAGCATTTGATGTGATACTCTTTGACCCCTTCAGTGTATTTGTTTCCACGTCAACTTATACCTGGGTCCCGGGAGCTTGCATTTACTAGTATGTTTCTCCTCCACAGCATATGTTTTATCTGAGACATTGCTCAACCACTTCCGGGTGTTTCCATCATTTACACCTTCTCACTGTTTTGAATGTCCTGGTATGCTACATCTTTATCCCATTGGTACTGTGGGATAATCTTTTGTCCTAGATACTCGTAGTCTATTTTCCCCTTGTTCATTCCTTGCACCTGAACTACAATTCCCTTGTCCAGGCCTCCTGAAAAGCCTCCCCTCCTATCATTGTATCCAGGGGTGACTGCAACTCCCTTTTCCAGGCCTCTGTGAAGCCTCTTCTTCTGCTGTTGTGACCAGGGGCAACTGCAACTCTCTTTTCCCAGCCTCTTGTGAGGCCTTCACCATCCTTCTGTTCTCTTCTGTTAACTTCGTTGGTCGCTGCCATGAGTCTGTTTCTGCCCTTAGCCACATTGCTCTCAGGCGAGGATTGTATGATATTGGTGAACAAGGCACTAGTTTGTGAGTCTCCCCAAGAGTCAACCTGTAACCCATGTTTTCGAAATCATATATTCAGCAATGTGTATCTTGATGGATATTACCTTACCAGCGCATTGTAGGAGCTGGAGGCTCTCTATGTCCATATACAGAGTTATTCCTCTTTTCTAGCACCCTCTAGGTTGTCCAATGTGTCCAGCAATGTTCCCATCCTACCCCGTGTCCATTCAAGTGGACCCAACCTTTACAAGTATGTTTCCGCCTTCCATTCCGTCCTTTCTGATCGTTCGTCTGAACCCGGGCATGGCTGGTCGATGACTAACATGATGTAATAAGTTCTAGCCGTTTGTGTACATCATTCCTACTTCATTCTGTTTCCCTATTTGTACATCTGATCACCGGCGGCACTTACTTCTGTCCAGACTGCTCTAGACCATTTTCACTTTGTTCCATTGAAGGGTCGTCGTATACGACTACAGGGTAATTTGTACCTTTGTGCATGGTTTCTTGTTTCTTTCTACATAACATTATTACCCATGACAGCAAAGATTATTTTCTTCACAGCCTTTGATTGTGTCTTTTGTAGTTACCTTATATGTACTAAGTCTTGGGTGTTGCCTGGACTATAAAATCTGTACCCTTTGTGGGAATGCAGTACCTTCTTTCCGGCTTGATCTTACGATTCTAAGTCTTTCCCCCACCTTGTCCAAAAACTTTGTCACCTTTCCCACTCATATCTGGTCCTCGTCCTTGATTGGAAAACTACTTTGCCTTCCCAGATCTTTGTATTTTGACCAGGTTCATCCGGATTTGTTGTCTCATCTGTGGGAAAGTCTTCGCACACCCTTCTCACTACTAACCTACCTCAGGCTCCTTGAGATGAGTCTTATCTCGCACCACCCTGTGTCTTTGCTAGTTTTCCCTAGCCTCCCTTAGGATTTGACACACCCTGCACTGACTGTCTGTTTTACAACTGGAGCCCACCACGAGGAGTTTTGACAGGTTGATGAGAAGGTCGCTTAGACCCACTCCAGAGCGATTAGAGATCGAAGATCTCCTAGCTGATTTCTGCCACCTCGAACTTTCCACAGAATCCGAGCTACTTATCCCAGTTACCTCAGAAAGAGCTGAACATAACCAGTTTCACCCTTCCATCACCCTGCTTTCTGACTCACCATTTATCCCGGGTGCTTTCATACACTCAACCCCGCAGCAAACTCCTTTCTCCACCTAGTACTGTTCACCTGCTTCAGTTCCCTCTCTACTTCCGAGTCATCCCCGCTTTTGTCTTCATTACTTAACCTGACCTCATCTCCCTCTTTATCTTTTCTCTTTGACTTCAGTACCCACCCTTCCGAACCCCATTCAGAGCAGTGTTCCTCACTACTTACTTCATCATCTTTGTCCTCCATAGTTTTATCCCCTGTTTTACCGTTCTTCCCAGCCTTATCCGATCCTTACCTGGTTATTCCACCCGCTAACCCTTGACAGAACCCACCATTACCAATGGCACAGCCAATCCAAATGCCACTTTGCGGAACCCCTAATGCCCCAAAATTTGATGGGAAGTCTCCTTTTGAACTTCCTTGATACTTAGTGTTACGATCGGTATATTCCCGTACCCCTATGTTCGTTGGACTTAACGTTTTCTACGCTAACAACAGACAATCTTATCTTATATCTTATCTTGATCTGATTCGCCCTTATCTCGTGCGTCATAGTCGTCTCACTTTCTTCACTCCGTTTCACGCACGAGACTTCTCATCTTCCCCATTTCACATTATGTTTCATCTCCATTTCTTCCTATGTTTCACCATTTCACAGAAGCGTTTGATCACGCTTCTATTCCATTCCTTGATACACATGTTTCACTTGTGTTACACTTCTCTTCCATTCTGCCACACTGCGTGTTGGCCTCATGTGTTTCACTTCCGTTTCACCCTATGCCCTTTCTCCTTTCGTTCCCGGATCGTTAGATACGGTCACAACATGTACATACCTCCAGTAGGTACTTAAGGCTCGATGCCAGTGCCAGAGAACTCCAGTCTAGTTCTCTTGGTGTTTTCCCCTAAAGCACTATAAGAAGGACTCTATTGGCCTGACAAGCCTCTTCTCTATTCACCTCTCAAGTCTACAGCTATCTTTTGGCAACCTAAGGGAGCTACGCTCTAGGGTTGTTTCACTTAGAAGATATCAAATACCTTGGTGACACTGCTACCTTTGATGAAGCGAGAAAAATAAAAGTGGCTCTTTGGTATGCTGCACTAGATGAAGCGGAGTTGTGGCAGACTCTTCTGGAAGCAACGGCTGCCCCTGCAGATTGGGATGCGTTCGTTGTAGCTGTAAAGAAATTGTATCTGGGTTGTGAAGGTACAAACTGGTACTGTTGAGCTGACATTCAGTACCTCGTACAGGACTACCAGGCAAAACAGATATGGAACAGGGATGAACTCGGAGAGTATACCCAGGCGTTTCAGAAAATATCCGCATTGCTAATTGCTAACCAGAAGCTAGCCAAGGTGGAGTGGGATATGCTCTACCTTAACAGATTCCCAACCATGCAACAACAAAAAGTATGGGAATGGTTACTAATCACGAAACAGGATATCCACCCGGATGACTCCTATTCAATGAGTGACATCATCGCCGTCGCCCAGTTTCTCCTAACCAGATCGGCCTTTCACTCATCACTCCCTCATATCATAGCTGCTCAGCCTGGCTTTGTCGCCCAACCTCCCTTTGTCACCCAACCTCCCTTCGCCACCCCTTGCCAACAGCAACCTGCCTATGTACCACCTCGCCCGTCTCCACATACCACTCCTGCAAACCCGGCATTCAACCTGGCAACCAGTATCAAGGTTGAAGTGATGCAGGCAACCTGGCCACCACCACTCTGGAAGTTCTGTGCGGGAGCTGGGCACTTCACCTGCACATGCGCAGTCTGTATGGACTACTTAAACACAGGAAAAGTGGTCTGGGGACAGGACGGCTGACTCTACATGCCGGACAGATCTGAGATTCTGTGAGTTGCAGGAGGCAGGTGCCTTAAAGACGCCATTGACTACACGTTAGGTATTGGCCAGAGTGGGCAGCCATTGACCTCCACCAGCACTTCTGCCTCATTCGCCAGGGTCCCACCACTGCATGTCACAGCCAGCATCCTTTCCACCTTGTACCTGGAAACACCCGTGGTACTGGACATTGATCCATTCATGTTTATTTTGACTAAGGGACAGGAAAGCAATCCCGAGGATACTGATGACAAATTCAAACCTTACTTCGCCTAAGCTTGGGCGAGCTTCCAGGAAGATAGAGCAGCCAAGGACAAGGGCAAACATGTTCGGTTTGACAGAGTGCACATGTCACCTCAGAAGTGACCAGATCCGAGAGCTGCAACCATGTCAGAGGAGCTTCTTTCCCTGGAACTTCAGAAGACCACCCCATCATCTTTATCTTGTCCTGAACCATTGATGCCAGCTCCCCACATCAAACAATACAATGCAGCCACCACCCCATCATCATTGGCACAACCCGGATCCGCCATTACTTGATCGGGAGATCAGAGTAACACTCTCCCCTGCATCTCAAATACTAACCAACTGGTTCCTCCCTCCACACAGTTCAAATACTCATTTCTGCTTGAGGACATGGTGGTGCCATGATGGGTATTGAATCGGGTACTGGACACCACTGTTCCAGTGCCAGTGAAAGACTTGTTCACCATATCCCCCGAGTTCCGGAAGCAATTCTGAGATCTTACCATGGTTAAGAGAAGTACCAACCTATCCACTAACATTGTTCAGGTGAATGAGCTGTCCAGTCTGGATCCGGATGCAGTCGGCCATGACTTTGGTGACCGGATGCTTCGATGATGAAGGGCTCATTGTTGCACATCATAGCCTACCTCTTCAAGCAGTAGATGCTAAGGTCGGGAGTTCAGGGCGAGTCATCTGAGGTGTTCTGGATTCAGGCTCGGAGATTATCATGATGTCCAAGTGTATATGGGAGGCTCTCGGGTTGCCAATCCAATTGGATCATATGATGAGGATGTCATCAGCAAATACCACCATCGATACCACCATCGGTGTCCTGGAGAATCTCATCCTGGATCTCGGCATGGATGAAGTAATGGTACAGGCACAGATTTTGGCGCTTGGGTGACCATTCCACTGTTTAATGAGTGCTACTACTGACGATTTCCCAGATGGGTCGCAGATGACTACTCTCCATGACCCAAACACTGGGAAACAATTCATGTTGTCAACCCGATCGTGGATGGAAGGTTGCCTGTATTTCCGTGAGAATAAGCAATGCAATAACCACCAATCCATCATGAAGATGGGTTTTTAGCCTTCGATGATCCGACTACCATCAGGGGAGATTATAATTGCCTTGCCGTTTCTTCTATTCCTGATCCGTTTCCATCCGTTTCCAATGAACATTTCATACCATTGTCCTTTTCGCCCTCTTCATATATGTGCTTACCGCCATTGTCTATTGGACCAATTCCACCTTTGTTAGACTATGCTTTTCTTTCCTCTACTCAAACCATTTTGAATCTGGACACTGCAGATGCTTTTTCTTCTGTTTATTCCTATGATACTGTTTCCCATGCACTGGCATACAAGCCAGTGGCAAAGAAGGTCCGATCAGTATTCGCTCCCGTGGATGAGGAGTTCCGAGTCACGCGATCATTACTGGACGATCCACTCGCCGGAATAATACCATTACCTATGCATCCACCAGATTTTATTCCCGGGCGTTGTTTTATGCAGGAAAGAGCTGACAACCTCGATTTAGATCCTGCTAATTGGCTTTGGCCGGAAGAACTTAAGCTCGTTGTCTTCTTTCTAGACAAGACGACGAAGAACCAACCAAAATAGGTGATCCCCAGACAACGTGTCTTGTCTCCACGGGCTAGAACACTTTGCTCAAGGGAAGTACAAGAAGTGTACCCTTGGCGGAGTTAGAGGTAATGGATATGATTCTAAGTAGGAAGGGAAATTCTAGTGTACCAGGAGCCGTGGTTTGTTCGCCAATCCTCCACGTAAGTTTACGGATTGGTTGTTAAAGATGGTTTCAGCTAATAGTCTGGTTAGTAAGGGTGATCTTAGGTGGATTATGCACCTAATAAGCTCAAGATAATGGCAATGGGTTGCCTTGTAACTGTGGAAACTTGTACTTGGATAGTACTAAGGTAGGCGATTTGGGAACTTGGCCTAGGTTTCGCCTAATGCTAATGATTTGTATATAGGAAACTCCTGGGAATGGTGCGTCCAGAAGGGGTGCTTAGGTAAGCAGAGGGTCGTGTTAGGTTGCTTAGTCACTCTGCCAGTTATAGCGACTCGGTCTTGTTGTATACTAAGGAGCTACAATGAAAGGTTGAAAGTGTAGACTTAGGCTAATCCCTTAGGATAGTAAGTCCAGGTGAGATAGGGGTAGGAATCCTGTAGGTAGG
>JBBPRR010001520.1:0-10286 GCA_038093115.1 Hortiboletus flavorubellus | reverse complement strand
GTGGGAAAATACACATGAAATGATAGGGCTTATATAGTGAGAGCTGATGTAGTTACATAAAGGTGACATAATAGAAGCATTATCAAATGTATGTAATCACTTTACAGCCTGCTAGGGTCTGATATATGCAATCAAAACCTTAAGTCAAAAAACTGTCCGAATGAGTCATCATCAAATCACAACCAATTTCCTTAAACCTTGATGCTATAGACAGCCAATGGCAAGTACGTTATTTCATACACTAACATAATGACAGTCCAGGTTAGGATTGTTGCAGGATATCAGCTTTAGGTGAAAATGTGCAAACATGCGGACAGTTTTTTGAGCCACATGTACCTAGCTTTACCTCCTTGAACCATTCTCTAAGTTCTCATCCTACCTTTGAGTGGACACTTTACTCTTTGAACCTCAAACTCAACCTTAATAAAGGTTGAACCTTTGATCCTATGAAAGACTAAGGCTACCCTTGGCCCTACCTGGACCAACCGCAACAAAAAGTTTAACTTTAATCTTGCGACTACCATCGCTGTAGCTCACCACCATTTCTTAATGAACCCCCTCGGCCTCCACTTGGTTCAGATACCATTCCAACCAGGAAGAAACCTCTGACAGTTTCACCCCTGAGGAAAGAACCCCTACAAATCTTGAAACCGCTGACCTTCCATTCTTCTCCCTAGAGGAAGAACAAGAAGACCTTGACCTTGCCCATCAAACCTCCACTGCCCTAGTCCTACCTCATTCTCCCACTCCTCCCTTCCCATCCACCAACCCTAGACAACCAGTCTTTCCCCAACCTCCACCTAACCCTTTTCCTCCTTCCAGACCACCACCACCAACCATGACAGCCTGCCCCACCGAACTTCGTATCAGCACCCCAGAATACTATGATGGGTCTTATGATACATACTGCCATCCAATGGCTTCACTCTGTACAACTCTATCTTCACACTAATGAACTCGTTTATGACTCTGATCCCAAAAGAATTACCTCCGCCCTCTCCTATATGATCAAAGGATCTGCCCTTACTTGGGCCTCCACCTTCAGACAACATGCCATCAATGGTACAGTCATCAACTTTGGAATGTGGGCTGATTTCTACACCGCATTGTAACTGCAATAGCAAGAGGGATATTAGAAAATAAGAAAGAAGGGTACAAATAGGTTCATCCCAGGGACCTTAAAGAAGTTGGTGGGGGTGAAGGACCTGACTACACAATCCAGAGAGGAATCCAGAAAGATAGAGGTAAACCTGACGAATCCGATCCAGAAAAACAATGAGAAAAAGATCTGGAAAGTGAAATAAAGATAGAAGAAAGTAGGAATATATGTTCAATGATAGAATCCAAAAACCTGGAGTAGATTTGATGAGACGGTGATGAAATAAGAGAGATCTGGCCAAGGACAAGGGCCGGGTATGAGCAGGAAAATGACAAGGTTTGCAAAGACACAGCTTTGCAGAAAAGAAATGGGTGATCAGTGCACATGGGTGAAAGATTCATTATCCATTGCACTACAGGGGTTTTATAGTCAAGGGAACATCCAAAACTCTTCCTAATAAGGGAAATATTAATCAGTAACCAAGTACATCAAAGCAAGAGAAAGAGAACATTGTCCCCTCATGGGTAAACAGAAACCATATGGAATACAACGAAAGGATCTAGGCCTATGTCAAAGTGATACGAAAGCTCAATGAAACCAAAAGAAATCAATCTGAATGAAAAACAAAGATCCAGATAGATCTTGCATGTGTGAAGATCCGGAAATGGACAGATAATGTCAGGTTGCATCAGATTGGATTGGGTTGGACTAGAATTGGATTGGGTTGGACTAGGATTGAATCAGATTGGACTAGGATTTGTCGGAATATGATTAGGAGCAATGTGGAAGTTGGTGGAATGATAGGATACGACCGCAAGGAACTTCAGTTCCTTACAGTGTCCAAAACTTCTTTTGAATACCATGATCAGAAGAACAACGCCATTGCTTGGTTGTCCACCAAGTGAATGACCTCTCAGAAGAAGAATAGACAAGTCATCTACTCCCCCTTCCTCACCGAGTTCAACTCCAACTTCCAAAACAACATTGTCCTATCTGGAATCACTAACTATGCTGTCCTCATTGGCTATTACTCCACTGCCATTCCCCCTCTCCTTATGTGATGAATCTTCCAAATGGAAACTCTCCCCAATACTATTGACAACTGGTACAAAAAGGCTATACACTTTCAAATCCAGTGGGAACATGCCAAAAAAGTTGCCCACCAACACACCAAACCCTTCTTTTATATTTTGTCTTACTCCTTCCTCTCCAAAACCTCTTGCGACCCCAATGCCATGAATATAGACTCCATCAAGGTCCCCAAACTAACTCCTGAAGAGCAATGCCACTGCTAGGAGAAAGGTCTTTGCTTCCACTGTCACAAAGCAGGTCACCTTAGCTCCGCCTACCCATCCTCTCCCTTTAAACCAAAGAAACCTGCTGTCAAACGAGTTCAACGGGTTGCCAAAGAAAAAGTTCCAGCTCTTATTGAACTGGATGATGATGAAG
The DNA here is from genome assembly GCA_038093115.1 of Hortiboletus flavorubellus. Classification (NCBI taxonomy): domain Eukaryota; kingdom Fungi; phylum Basidiomycota; class Agaricomycetes; order Boletales; family Boletaceae; genus Hortiboletus; species Hortiboletus flavorubellus. The sequence goes on along the minus strand of JBBPRR010001520.1, from coordinate 7,738 downwards.
AAGTGACCATGGCTAGAGTCCACTTCTCTTGGAATTTTTAAAAGAGGAACCTCGATCGATATGAGACTCCCCAGAATTCACCTGTGCATCTGTATCTGTACCAGTAACAAGCAAATCTATGAGAATTCCCTTGCAACTGATTGTACCCCCACACATCCTAAAAACCATCAACTCTTATGTCCTAATTGATAGCAGAGTGGACCTCTCCTGCATCAACTATAACTTTGTCAAACAACACCAACTCCCTGTAATCCAGCTAGACATACCAATCCACTCTCAAAATGCTGACAGATCTTTTAACAACAAGGACATCAGACATACCTGCCCCCTCTTTATCAATATAGAAGAAATTGCCCAAAAGGTCGACTTCCATGTTATGTCTTTAAAAGACAATGTCATCCTCAGACTCCCCTGGCTTTGCACCACCAATCCAATTATCAACTGGACCAATTGAACTCTCTCCATCGACAAATCCATCAATGAATCCACATTTCTCTTTGCCTCCCATGAAGTCAACATCAAACAACACAACTTCTCTTACAAACCCCCCACCCGACTCCCTTGCCACATTAACATAAACACCATCACCAACTCTCATCTCTACGAATACAACCAGTGGGAAGAGGAGTCTGCCTTTATCAACTGAGCTCTACAATTCCGAACCATTCAATGAATTGTCTGCTATGGATCCCGTTTCGCCCTCCTTGGATCTCCTGTCGTTGCCTGCCTCACCACTGCCATTGAACTCGCAGTAGCTGCCGAAGCTGTGAAACCCAAAGTAACCCTTCCCCCCGAATATTCCCAATTCTCCTCAGTCTTCACCAAAGAAGCCATCAATTATATCCCCCCCTCTCGTCCCTACGATCATAAAATCAACCTCACTGAATCCTTTACCCTGAAAGTCAGAAAACTGTATCCCCTCTTCCCTGAAGAATGAAAAACCACCAAAGACTTCCTAGATAAAAACCTTTGCACTGGGAAGATTCGCCTGTCCAATTCCTCCCAAGCAGCTCCTTTCTTCTTTGTCAAGAAGAAAGACAGAGGACTTTGTTCTTGTCAAGACTACAGATATTTGAATGAATATACTATTCAGAATGCTTACCCCCTTCCTTTGATTTCCAATCTCATCGATAAGCTGAAAGATACTAAAGTGTTTACCAAATTTGATGTATGATAGTAATACAACAGTGTTCAAATCAAAGATGGTCACCAATGAAAAGCAGCCTTCATCACCCACAAAGGCCTTTTCGAATCCACCATTATGTTCTTCAGGCTTATCAACTCTTCTGCCACCTTCCAACAATGCATGATCCTTCCGTGATATGATTTCCATGATATGATCACAAAAGGATGGCTCGTCATCTACATGGATGACCTCCTCATCTTCTCCCCCAATGCTACCACCCATGAAGAACGAACCAAATGGGTTCTACAAAAAATGATCAAACTTGACTTGCATCTTAGCTCGAAAAGTGCAAGTTCACTGCTGAGGAAGTTGAATACCTTGGAATGATCATGAAACTGGGACAGCTAGCCACGAACCCAGTCAAACTTGATGGGATCACCAAATGGCCTACCCCTGCCAAGGTAAAAGATGTACAGTCTTTTCTAGGCTTTGCCAACTCACTCCCTCATCAACCTTACTAAAGAGAACCTCCAATGGAAATGGACTCCTGCTTGTCAGAAGTCTTTTAACTCTCTGAAAACCTTCTTCTTGTCCAAACCTATCTTTCATCTTTCCAATCTCTCTTCCCCCTTTGCCATCGCCACTAACGCCTCCAAGTATGCCTCAGGTACTATTCTCCTCCAGATTGACTCAAATGGTGATTGGCATCCATGCTCTTACCTCTCCCAATCATTTTCCCAAGCCGAGTGAAATTACAATATCTATGACCGAGAACTCCTTGCTATCATCTGCACCTTGAAATCCTAGAGATATTATTTTCACGGATCCTCCTTTCTGGTACAGGGCTTCACTGACCATAAAAACTTTACCTACTTCCATCAACCCCAAACTCTCAACCGACAACAGGCTCACTGGCTTCTTGATCTTTTAGACTTTGACCTGAAAATGATTCATATACCAGGGAAATTCCTTACAGGACCTAATGTCCTCTTCTGCTGCCCTGATTTTCTTCCCCCTTCTGACCTTGACAACAAAGGAGTAACCCTACTTTCCCCATCCCTTTTCATTTATATCATCAACACCTCCCTTTTGGACCAAGTGCAGTCCACCTCAGCAGATGACCCTCTGGTACTACAAGCTCTCCAGTCTATGGATGGCTCAATTTCTCCTGCCTTTTGTTCTCATCTCTCCAACTGACAACATGAAGCTGGCATTCTTACCTACAAAGGACACATCTATGTTCCTAACGATGATTTCCTTCATCATGCCATCCTTGAACGGTGCCATAATCATGGAACTGCCAGTCATCCCAGTTATCTTAAAACCCACCAACTTGTTTCTGTAGAATTTTGGTGGCCTGGCCTGGCCTCTCATGTCAGGAAATATGTTGAGGATTGTGCAACCTGCCAGCAAAACAAGTCTAACATACACCCCACTGTTCCTCCCCTAACTCTGATCAAATCCTCAGCCTCATAGCTTTTCCAACAGATCTCCTGTGATCTCATTACTGACCTTTCTCTCTTTGTCAGCTTCAATTCCCTTTTGGTCGTGGTAAACCATGGGCTTATTAAGGGGGTAATTCTCTGCCCTATTAAAAAATCTATCACCGCTGAGGGAATTACATTCCTATTTTTCCTCAAAGTCTTCCTGCACTTTGGGCTCTACAACAAGATCATTTTTGCTGGTGGTCCCCAATTCACCTCTGTGTTCACCAGAGAACCCAGAAAACTTCTGAATTACGACCTTTCCCTCTCCACTGCCTATCACCTTCAAACTGATGGAGAGACAGAACGTGTAAATCAGGAAGTCGAAACCTATCATTGGATCTTCTGTGGTGCCAATCCTTCCTTGTGGTCTAAAAAGATTTCCCTAGTGGAATTCACTCACAACCACCATCCTCACTCCATCACCAACCAATCCCCCTTCTATCTCATGATGGGATACAAACCCTATGCCCTTTCCTCCTTAATTTTCGACTCTTCTATTCCCATAGTGGAATCCTGTCTAAAATTCCTCTCTGCAGCTCAAGATGAAGCCCTTGCCACTCATGAGCTCACTTGCCAAGTCATGGCCTCTCGAGTTTGCCACAACTTTATCCCTTTCACCAAAGGAGATAAGGTCTGGCTTGAAGCCAGAAATTTGAAGAGGTCCATTTCAAACCTCAAGTTTGCCCCAAAATGCAAAGGTCCATTCACTATTACTAAGGTTCTCTCCCCTATTGTCTATCAACTCTGCCTTTCTAAAATATGGCATATCCACAACACGTTCCACGTTTCTCATCTATCTCCATACAAGGAAAACTCTGTCCATGGGAAAAACTTTCCTGCACCTCCCCCTGACCTTATCAGCAGAGAAGAAAAATACAAGATCGAGAAAATCTTGCGCCACCATGAACCTCGCAACAACTGCTTCTTCCTGATCCAATGGAAAGGATATTCAACTGAAGAAGACTCTTGAATTCCAGAATGAAACTTGAAAAATGCCAAGTTCACTCTTTCTAACTATAAAAAACATCACCCTTCTGTTTTCTCTTCCTAACTTTCCACCTACGAACATATTTTCTCCCTTTGATACCTTTTTGGACTTTACTTGCTATGTCTTTCCAAAACAACCTTCCCATTACCCCCCTTGAAGTCTCCTCTGCTCCCTCACCCACCATCACCATCACCTCCTTTCATCATGGAATCCTCTTTGTTGATGTACCTACCCATGCTCACTGCACTAGAGATGACCTCCCTGACACCAAAGACCTCACCAGACTTGTCAATGGCATGCGTGACCCCCACTTATTCACTACCTTCAACTCCTTCCTCGACATGGGATCCCTCCTGTATGTCTTTTACCATGCTTACCTTCACAACTCCTCCCTCACTGTCATATACCGTGCCAGCCCCAAGCACACTCCGGCCCTTCAGGCACAACTCCACTCCTTAGGAGCGATCTCTGGTTCATTCTTTGTAATTATACATCTCTATTCCTCCAGACCTCTTGTACCTCTGACTAAACCCTTCTGACATTCCACTTATGATACTCCTTGTTCCATACTTAGTTTACATAGTTCTGATTCATAGATACCTCCAACCTACAGTATGCTTGCACAGCTCTGACATCCGTCTCGCCAGAGCACAGCACCAGCATCCATCTCGCCGGAGTGCAGCACTGGCTTTCTGATCTTCCGTTCTTCATCTCAGTCATCCACTTTACTAATACTATACTTTCCCTTTGTATATAAATTCCTAGACACTCTGTGTACAGTAGCTAGATTATCAACTTGGACAGACTCCTGATCCCTCCATTATCCCTGTTCCTCTCCACCTCAAAATATAGGACGTGAACGACAGCAAGGGCGCAGCACATAAGCTGAAGCCGAAGTTCTAACCCATCCACACAACTCCAGAGTTCTGGAGTTCCACCAGAAGTTGATCAGTCTTTAACACTTGCCCAATATACTAGGCAAATTCACCAGATCCAAAGGGATGTCGAAGGATATCTCTTAGTCACCTTGTACCAACTTGGTATGCTCAAATTCCTTAAGGACCTTGACTGCTACCTCCAGGAACTCACCTCCACCACCTCCTCCCCTGCTTCCTTTCATTTCACCCTTGTCAGGAACCCCGACTCTGCCTCTTCCTCCTCCCTTTCCCCTATTGAGGAAGAAATCCTCAGAGCCATAGAATATGCCTGGACCAGAGGAAACCATCATAACTTCACACCTGCTAAAGTCCACATTAGATTCAATGCATACTGGACTGGAGGAAGTGGCTCTTCCCCCCTCACTTCCACTCACCCACGTTACAACGAATTATGCTTTTCTTGCTGACAACTCAGCCATGTCCACCTCAACTACCTGTTTATCAATGACCTTCCTGTCTTTGCTGGAGCCCTGGCTATCATCTCAGCAGTTGTCCCCTCTGTCATCCTTCTCCTCCTCCTTCCTGCAGCTCTTCTCATCCCTCCTCTCAAGGCTCCTCTTCATGTGAATCCTACTCCTCAACCTCCTTATGAAGGTCTCATCATATTCTCCCCATTCCTCCCTCTCGTTATTGTTTCCCATCCCCTGAATATGACAACTATGATGACTATTCTGACAGTGCTGTGGCTAATATGACCAGTTCCCCTTGCAGAAAATATATTAACCTTTGAAAATATCTTCATCACAGATTTGATTCTAGTACAAGGGTAATGTTACGATTTCTTCTTTCCTCTTACTAAGACCGCTTTTCTTTTTGAACATTCTTCCACAATCCACAACATTCCATCATGTTCTCCCTTGTTCTATAATATTTCATGCTTATCTCGCTTCCTCCCTTATATTTGTCTCATGACTTACTTCTTGAACATTTCATAACATTCCATGACTTTCCCTTTGCTTAGTTACCTTGATTTCCAACAGTATATAAACCTGTCATCTTTGCCATGTATCCCTAAGTTAGACCTTTTTAGGAATATACCTAGCTTCACCTCCTTGAATGATTCTCTAAGTCCTCATCCTACTTCTGAGTGGACGCTTTACTCTTTGAACCTCGAACTCAACCTTAATGAAGGTTAAACCTTTGACCCTACAAAAGACTAAGGCTACGCTTGACCCTACCCAGACCAACCATAACAAGGTCACATATCGTATGCCAGAACTCAGGGATCTGTCTTGAAATTTGTATAAAGATGTTGAAGCAGAAGGCAAGAATATTACCAGAATGTTTCATTTCTATGGTCATCACCTCTAGGCTATCTAGGAATTGGTGGAATGTTACTACTAGCCAGTTCACTTGATCATTGGATTCAGCTTCAGTTGGAAAGGCTGGGTTCTGAATGATTATTCCAGTAAAGGTGCTGTACAGTACATTCAGTCTGTAGACCAAACCCTTCTAAGAATGACAAAAACTTGGGATGAGGCAGCATCAACAAAGCCAATGAGGACAAAAAGAAAAGTGGAGAATACTAGGTTGAACTGAAAGACTTTGAAAGTGATCTCCAATGTGGCCCAGACTTTGGTGTTCAGTAGGATCATTCAGAGTGTAGGGGAGATACCATATAGGAGAAAAGCTGCCAGCATTGAAATAGTATTCTCAGTTCAAAAGGGGGAGCAATTTTAGCAACTGATGGGTTCTGCAAGTTGTATACAATTTCATTTATCACCTGTTGTATATTATAAATTGTTGTTTGGATCATCTCTAGGGTAGCTTTATTGGAATTGACATTAAAAATATATATGAGGAGCTTGGGCTTTGGGATACTATGTCCTAGTAATTTATTACTGTCTCATCCATGTTGTCAAATAGTTGGGTGCTGTGTTACATGTGGATTTTAGGGAAACCATCAATTGGAGTTGGAATATGAACTAGAAAGGTGCCTGGATGCAATAATTACATTAGGTTCGATACATTTTTTTTGTTGTCTATTATCATCACAAAGTATACCTATAGAATAGGCATCAACTGGAACAGGAGATAAGATGGCTGTGGAGTTGCTGAAGGGTGCATCAATGGGTTGGAGGAAATTATCATTATCTCTGCAGGGGGTGCTTCAGGAGGCATGGTAGCAACAGTTGGAAGGATGCTAGTTCAGGCTCAGATAGGTGTTTTCAATAACATTGTCTGTAGCTTAGGAGGGGGGGAATAGCTACACTCATACACTGGAGAGTGTTAGGGCAGGTTGGCAACATCTGAGCAGTGTGTCATATACTGTGCCAACCCCTAGCACGACTCCGGCCTCCAGGCACAACTCTGCTCCTTCAGGAGCAATCTTCGGTTTGTTTTCTGTTAATATGTACCTCTGTTCCTCTGAACATCTATATTCTGACTCATCCTCCCTGACACTATACTTACACTACTCCTTTGTTCCATCCATAGTTTAGTTCCGATCCTTAGATACCTCCGACCTGTGCTTGCATAGCTCTGGCATCTGTCTTGCCAGAGCATAGCACCGGCCTTCTGATCTTCTGTTCTTTGTCTCAGTCATTCGTTTACTAATACTATACTTTCCCTCCATATATAAACTCCTAGACACTCCATGTACAGTAGTTAGATTATCAACTTGGACAGACTCCTGTTTCTTCTGTAACCTCTGTCTCTCTCCGCTCTGAAATACAGGATACAAATGACAGCAAGGGTGTAGCACATAAGCTGAAGCTGAAGTCCTACCCATTCGCACAACTCTGGAGTTTCAGAGTTCCACCAGGAGTTGATCAATCTCTAACACAGTGATGCAATGTCTTCCTTCTAAACAAGACAATCAAAAATCAATCAAAAATCAGTGATTTTCAGACAATGTGTCTTGTCTCCACAGACTAGAACAGTTTGTTCAATGGAAGTACAAGAAGTCTACTCCTGGCCAAGGTAAGGGTAGTGAGTGTAGTTCCAAGTAGAAAAGGGGAAATTTACATAGTGTACCAGAAGCTATGGTTTGTTCACCAAGTCTTCATATAAGTTTACAGATTGATTGTTCAAGATAACTTTAGCCTAAAGTCTGATTAGTAAAGGTGATCTTAGGTGAAATACACACCTAATGGACTCAAGTTAATGGCAATAGGTTATCTAGTACAATAACTCCAAAAAGTGTTACAATAACTAACTCCAAACCAGGGCACAAAGTGCTCTATAATCAACCATGGGA
>JBBPRR010001519.1:0-10287 GCA_038093115.1 Hortiboletus flavorubellus | reverse complement strand
CTTAGTAGACTCAGAAGGGTTATTATAACTCAGTCTTATTGTCTCAACTAAGGAGTAGGCAAGATTGGCTTAGAGGGGCAAAGTGTAGCCCTTATCTGGTACTACAGGATGCTTAGGTTGCTCACTAATAGGGACCAGATGCCTTTTGTTGTCCAAAAAGGTGTTTCTCCCAAAAGGATAGTCTTAGAAACTTGTCTTTTATTTACAGTAGGTACAAGTCCTAATAGCCTAGTAGTAGTTCTAAACTCCTATTTACTTCGCTCTGGGGTACCCTGCCTTATTAGGTCTTATGAGGTTTCCCAGGGGATCTCTTATCAGATGAGATTCCTCCTGTAGGCCAAAATGCTTCCCTTTATATACATAAATACAGGAGGCTGTGCTAGCCAATCAGGAGGCTTGGTGGCTTATAAATTAAGGGACAATCGATTACTAATGCCAGGCACAAGCTGTCAAACCCAGGCACACTAAGAGGAGGCACTTTGAGCAAAGGAGTCCAAATTTGGAGTATTCTGCCAAAGAGGCTGGCTATGCTGTGCAGAGCTGTACAGACTAATGGGGACAAGGTCACATGGTAGCTAGAGGTCACATGATCACTTCGTCTCACTGGCACTTAGCTAAATAATCAAATAAATAAAGAGGAATCAAAGAAATAGTATGCTATGTACATATTTGCAAGTGTAAGGATATGACTAGAGAGATTAATGAATATCTCAATAACCAATAGGTGGAAAAATCTGGAAAAATAGGGGTATATAGCTCATGATAGGGGCTATCATTCCCTATGGTATCAAAGGGTATTGTCCACAGGGAGCTGTGGAATTTCTATTTCATGGGTGACTGCTTTGCTATGTGCATGCATGAAACTAGTTTTGTGCAGGTCAGTGTGACTTGGAAAGATGGTTGGCGGATTACTAAGTAATATCCAGTATCTGGTGCAATGGTTCTAATAAACTACTTACATAGACTTGTTGGAACTCATGAGATAAACGTCTGGTCTATTGATGAAGAACAACAAACATCACATACCCCGGGTTTATGCATGGGTATATGCATTTTTTTTTTTCCTTTCTTGTTAGGATCCAACAGTTGTCAGGCAGTCGTGAACCCCAGGCTGTCATACTTAGGCCACAGATAGGTTGCTAATCCTTGCCACCCATAGATTTACATTCATGGCAATCAACAACCCCACTTGAGCTTGCCACACTGTCGTCAAAATTATATTATTGGTGAACACTAACAAACTATCATCATGATAAGGTATTTCAAGCATGAGGATCGAGGCTCAAAAATTCAATGTTCAATGATGTACTTCCCTCTCCCTTCCCATTTTCCTCCTTCATCCCCATATGTAAGTATTGCAATAGCTTTGACAATTGTTCCTGTCCCCGTTTGGGCCCATTTGTTCCACAATCACAATCTTCTGTTTTTGCAGTGTCTGTGGATCCTACAAACTATATCCACCCAAATCCATCAGTGATGGTGAGCCACTCACTTTGTTGTTTAAGATCCAAAATTACCCTCTTTGTCTACACTAAAGTGGAAAACATGTCAAAGTGTTTGGTTGGAGGTATAATAAATAGGTCGTCTGCTTGATACCTTGCCATCACACATTCACATTACTTTTGAACATTCTTTTGATCCTAAAGCTGGACCTATGCAATTCCACTCAGTACAATATGGTTTTACTTGCACTTCCTCCCACTATGGACTCCCCCCCAGAATTCTGCTTCTGCGGTTGGAAAACAGTTAAATCCCACAAGTTCTGGTTCTGCTCTACTAACTGCGCCCATCAGAACTCCCTTCAGTCACTTGATAGTCCTAATTGTTATTATTGCAATATTGTGCACAATGCCTATGTTCAAGCAGGTGCCCCTAAACTCCAGCTGCATCACATAATGTCTACCACTCACTAGAGTACAACATGGGTAAACCCCTGGGTCTTTGAGCTCCAACCCATACCCAACTCATACAAAACCCATACCCACCAACCCATGGATACTTGTGTTCATGGATGCCCGATGTGGGTAGATGGGTACTCTGTGTGAGTTCACAGGTCTTTACCCATGATGGGTCTACCCATGGGTATATATAAAATTGTGTGCAACATGTTGATGGATGCAATCTTTGCTTCCTTCATGTTGGAGTTGACTCACACACACTTCTTTATTGCAGTTGATTCATCTGGTTCACTTACAGTCCTGTCTACATCAATGACAACTACATCCATGGAGAGCATTTTCTTCTTTAATATGAATTGTTGCCCTGTGGCGTGGACACCATGTTGCTAGTTACCCCATTGGATTGCTTGATCCTCAGAGTGTGGACTTTTGGGCAGTTGACATTAATAGCAACATCTCCCAATGCCTGAGCCTTTTTACTGGGATGGAAGATCCTTTTGGAGTACATTGTGGTTCTTTGTAATATCTGACAGACTGAAATTTTGTATCACATGTATGTGAAAAGTTTTTAGATTAATGACATTCAAACAGAGTTTTGTTATATATTGAGATTAAGGTTGAGACCCCTCAGGTATGGGGGCATGGGTAGAGAACCCATGGGTTATGGGTCTGTGGGTTGCCTTGATGCAACCCCTACCCATACCCATGGACACCCATACCCATGACCCACTGTGGGTACTAGGTACCCATGCTTTTCTCTACCGCTCACCTGTGTACCATCCCCTGTGAGCAACGCAGTTTTGTGAACCTGCCACCTTTCTTCCATCTAAAAACAAATCTGACACATCAAAGTAACATGCGAGATCAAAACATGGCAGGGCTTCCAACAGTTTTTCAGGTGCCAGACAAGGTTCTTACCAGAAATACCATAGGAAGAGGGCCACTCATCATGGAGAGACATAATTGATCAAGATGGGAGGGTTTTCAAAATGCATCCCTGCATGGCCACATTGCTGCCAGGCCGAGTGATTGCACCCTTGAGCAGATCTCCCTCAATACCATCCCCTTGCCTGAGAGACATGTCCCAATGTCGACCAATGGTGTCATGAATGACACCAAGAGATCAGGGGTCACAATGCTGCTGAATTTTGGGAGGCTCCGGAAGGGCAAGGAGGTCGAGAACCCTGAGAAGGTATTTGGTCACCCCGTAAATACAAACATTCCACCAGTGTGGAGGGATGCTGTTACAATTTGTTCTTTTCCTCCTTGTTGACTCCTTTTTCTTGAACATTCTTTCATGTCCTCAACATTCTATCATGTTCTCCTATGTTCCATGATTTCCCACACTTATCTCGCCTTTTTCCATTTCCATTGCTTCTTTCCTTATCTTTATCTTATGATTTGCTTCTTGGATGTTCCATGCCATTCTCTGACTTTCTCTTCACTTAGTCAGCTTCGTTTCTTAACTGTATATAAACCCAGCATCTCTACCATGTATTCCTAAGTTAGACCTCCTTAGGAATACATCCAACTTCACTTCCTTGAAATTGCTCTTCAAGTCCTTGTCCTACTTTTGAGTGGACGCTCTTCTCCTTGGAACCTTGAACTCAACCTTAATAAAGGTTGAACCCTTGAACCTACGAAAGACTAAGGCTATGCTTGGCCCTATCTGGACCAACTATAACAAAAGATCTAACTTTGATCTTACGACTACTATTGCTATAGCTCACCACTATTTCTTGACAAACTCTTTTGACCTCTACTTGGTTTGGATATCGGTTCAACCAGGAAGAAACTTCTGACAGTTCTACCCCTGAGGAAAGAACCCCTACGAACCCTGAAACCACTGACCTCCCATTCTTCTCTTTAAAAGAAAAACAAGAAGACCTTGACCTCACTCACCAAACCTCCGCTGCCCTAGTCCTATCTCATTCTTCCACACCCCCCTCCCCAACCACTAACCCTAGACAACCAGTCTTCCCTCGACCCCCACCTAATCCTTTCCCTCCTCCTGGACCACCACCACCTGTCATGGCAGCACGTTCCACCAAACTTCACATTGGCACCCCAAAACACTATGACAGATCCTATGATACCGCCATTCAATGACTCCACTCCGTTCAGTTCTATCTCCATATGAACGAACTTGTCTATGACTCTGACCCTAAGAGGATCACCTTTGCCCTCTCCTACATGACTAAAGGATCAGCCCTTACCTGGGCCTTCACCTTTAAACAATGTGCCATCATCAGTGCAGCTATTAACTTTGGAACATGGGCTGACTTCTGCACCACATTCAAGACTTCCTTTGAACACCATAACCAGAAAAACAATGTCATTGCCTGGCTATCCACCAAGTGAATGACCTCTCAGAAGAAAAATGAACAAGTCATTTACTTCCCTTTTCTCACTGAATTCAATTCCAACTTCCAGAACAATGTCGCCTTATCAGGAATCACCAACCACACTGTCCTTATTGGATATTACTCAGTTGCCATTCCCCCTTCCCTTATGCGATGAATCTTCCAGATGGAAACTCCCTCCAATACTATCGATAACTGGTACAAAAAAGCTGTACACTTCCAAACTCAGTGGAAACGCATCAAAGAAGTTGCTCACCGACACACCAAACCCTCCTCTTATATTCCATTTTACTCCTCCTCTTCAAAAACCTCTCACAATCCTGATGCCATGGACATAGACTTCATCAAGGTCCCTAAACTAACTCCTGAAAAATGACACCGCTGCCAGGAGAAAGATCTCTGCTTCCACTGCCACAAAACAGGTCACCTTAGCTCTGCCTGTCCATCCTTCCCTTCTGAACCAAAGAAACCTGCTGTCAAACGAGTTCAACAGGTTGCCAAAGAAGAGACTCCAGCTCTTATTGAACTGGATGACGATGATGATGAAGTGACCATGGCTAGAGTCCACTTCTCTTGGAATTTTTAGAAGGAGAACCTCAATCGACGCAAGACTCCCCAGAATTTACCTATGCATCTGTATCTGTACCAGTAACAAGCAAATCTATGAGAATTCCCTTGCAACTGATTGTACCCTCGCACACCTCGAAAACTGTCGACTCCTATGCTCTAATTGATAGCAGAGCAGACTTTTTCTACATTGATGATGACTTTGTCAAATGACACTGACTCCCTGTAACCAAACTAAATGTACCTATCTGCTATCGAAACACCAATGAATCTTTTAACAAAAAGGACGTCAGACACACCTGCCCCCTCTTTATCAATATAGAAGGAATCATCCAAAAGGTCGACTTCCATGTTATGTTTTTAAAAGACAATGTCATCCTCAGACTTCCCTGGCTTCACACCACCAATCTAGTCATCAACTGGACCAATCAAACTCTCTCCATCAATGAATCCATTGATAAATCCAAATTCCTCTTCACCTCCCATGAAGCTGATGTCAAACAACACAACACCTCTTACAAACCCCCCACCCAACCCCCTCACCACGTTAATGTGAATGCCATCACTGACTCTCATCTCTACAAATACAACCAATGGGAAGAGGTATTTGCCTTTATCAACTGAGCTCAACAATTCTGAACCATCCAACAGATTGTCTGCTATGGATCCTGTTTTGCCCCCCTAGGATCTCCTGTCATTGCCCACCTCACCACCACCACTGAACTCACAGTAGCTGCTGAAGCTATGAAACCCAAAGTAACCCTTTCCCCTGAATATTTCCAATTCTCCTTGATCTTCTCCAAAGAAGCCACTGACCATGTTCCCTTCTCTTGTCCCTACAATCATGAAATCAACCTCACCGAATCCTTCACCCCAAAAGTTGGAAAACTATATCCCCTCTCCCTTGAAGAACGAAAAGCCACTGAAAACTTCCTGGATAAAAACCTTCATACTGGGAAGATTTGTCCATCCAATTCCTCCCAAGCAGCTCCTTTCTTCTTCATCAAAAAGAAAGACAGAGGACTTCGTCCTTGTCAAGACTACAGATATCTGAATGAACATACTATTCAGGATGCTTACCCCCTCCCTTTGATTCCTGACCTCATCGATAAATTGAAAGATACTAAAGTTTTTACCAAATTTAACATACAATGGGGATACAACAACATTCAAATCAAAGATGGTCACCAATGAAAAGCAGCCTTCATCACCCATAAAGGCCTTTTTGAACCCACCGTTATGTTCTTCAGACTTATCAACTCTCCCACCACCTTCCAATGATTCATGAACGACTCCTTCCATGATATGATCGCAGAAGGATGGCTCATCATTTACATGGATAACCTCCTCATCTTCTCCCCCAATGCTACTACCCATGAGGAATGAACCAAACAGGTTCTACAAAGGATGACCAAACTTAACTTGCATCTCAAACTTGAAAAATGCAAGTTCACCACTGAGGAAATCAAATATCTTGGAATGATCGTAAGACTGGGACAACTAGCCATGGACCCAGTCAAACTCAATGGGATCGCCAAATGGCCTACCCCTGCCAAAGTAAAAGATGTATGATCTTTCCTAGGCTTTGCCAATTTCTACCGACGATTTATTCCTAACTACTCCAATATCACTCGTCCTCTCATTGACCTCACTAAAAAAAACCTCCAATGGGAATGGACCCCCGCTTGTCAGAAGTCTTTCAACTCTCTGAAGACCCTCTTCCTGTCCAAACCTATCCTCCATCTCCCCAATCTCTCTTCCCCCATTGCCATTGCCATCAATGCCTCCAAATATGCCTCAGGCGCTATTCTCCTCCAGACTAACTCAAATAACAATTGGCACCCATGCTCTTACCTCTCCCAATCATTCTCCCAAGCTGAATGAAACTATGATATCTATGACCAAGAACTCCTTGCTGTCATCTGCACCCTAAAATCCTGGAGACATTATCTTCATGGATCTCCCTTCCCAGTACAGGTCTTTACCGACCATAAAAACCTCACCTACTTCCATCAACCCCAAGCTCTCAACCAACAACAAGCTCGCTGGCTTCTCAACCTTTCAAACTTCAATCTGAAAATGACTCATGTACCAGGAAAACTCCTTGCAGGACCTGATGCCCCCTCCTGCCATCCTGACCTCCTTCCCCCTTCTGACTTTGACAATGAAGGAGTAATCTTACTTTCCCCATTCCTTTTCGTCCACATCATCAACACCTCCCTCTCAGACCAAGTACCTTCTGCCTCTGCAGATGACCCCCTGATACTACAAGCTCTCCAGTCAATGGATGGTTCTATTCCCCCTGCCTTTCGTTCTCGTTTCTCCAACTGGCAACATGAAGCTGGCATTCTTACCTACAAAGGACACATCTATGTCCCAAACAACAATTCCCTTTGTCACACCATCCTTGAATGATGTCATAATCATGAAACCATTGGCCATCCCGGTTATCTTAAAACCTGCCAACTTGTTTCTGCAGAATTTTGATGGCCCAGTCTAGCCTCTTATGTCAGGAAATATGTCGAAGGCTGTGTGACCTGCCAGCAAAACAAGTCTAACACACACCCCACCGTTCTCCCTCTAACTCTGATCAAATCCTCAGCCTCATGGCCTTTCCAACAAATCTCCTGCAATCTCATTACTGACCTTCCTCCCTCTGCTGGCTTTGATTCCTTTCTGGTCATGATAGACCATGGGCTTACTAAGGGGGTAATTCTCTGCCCTACTAAGAAATCCATCACTGCCAAGGGAATTGCTTCTCTATTTTTCCTCAAAGTCTTCCTACATTTCAGACTTTATGACAAGATTATTTCAGATCGTGGTCTCCAATTCACCTCTGCATTCACCAGAGAACTCGGAAAACTTCTGAACTACGACCTTTTCCTCTCCACTGCCTATCACCCTCAAACTGATGGAGAAATAGAATGTGTGAACCAGGAAGTCAAAACCTATCTTCAGATCTTCTGCAGCGCCAACCCTTCCTTGTGGTCTAAAAAAATCTCCCTGGCAGAATTCACTCACAATCACCACCCTCACTCCATCACCAACCAATCCCCCTTCTATCTTATGATGGGATACGAATCCTGTGCCCTTTCCTCCTTAATTTCCAACTCTTTTATCCCCACAATGGAATCCCGTCTAAAATCTCTTTTCACAGCTTGAAACAAAGCCCTTGCCACTCATGAACTCACTCACCAAGTAATGGCCTCTCGGGTTCACCGCAACTTTACCTCTTTTATCAAAGGAGATAAGGTCTGGCTTGAAGCCAGAAACTTGAAGAGATCCATCTCAAACCCCAAGTTTGCTCCAAAATGTGAAGGTCTGTTCACTATTACTAAGGTTTTCTCCCCTATCATCTATCAACTCTACCTTCCTAAAACGTGGCATATCCACAACATGTTCCACACTTCTCTTCTATCCCTGTACAAGGAAAACTTCATCCATGGGAAAAACTTCCCTGCACCTCTCCCTGACCTTATTGGTGGAGAAGAAGAATATGAGATTGAGAAGATCTTATGCCACCAAGGACCTTGCAATAGCCGCTTCTTCCTGATCTGATGGAAAGGATATTCAGCCAAAGAAGACTCCTGGATTCCATAATGGAACTTGAAAAATGCCAAGTCTGCTCTTTTTGACTATAAAAAACTTCACCCTTCCATTTTCTCTTCCTAACTTTCCATCTACAAACACATTTTCTCCCTTTGATATCTTTTCAAACTTTACTCACTATGTCTTCCCAGAACAACCTCTCCATTACCCCCCTTGAAGTCTCCTCTGCTCCTTCACCTGCCATCACCACCACCTCCTCTCATCACGGAATCCTCTCCGTAGATGTACCAACCCATGCCCACCACACCAGGGACGATCTCCCCAATGCTGAAGATCTTACTAGACTTGTCAATGACATGCGTGACCCCCCATTTGTCAGTAGCCATCAACTTGTTCCTTGACATGGGATCTCCCCTTTATGCTCTCTATCATGCTTTCCTCTGGAACTCCTCTATTGTCCAATACATTGGACACATCCACCAAATCCAAAGGAATGTCGAGGGATATTTACTAGTCACTCTCTACCAACTCAGGATGCTTGAGTTCCTTGAAGACCTAGATCGCTACCTCCAAGAGCTCACTTCCACCACCTCCTCCCCTGCTTCCTTTCATTCTGCCCTCACCAGAAACCCTGACTCTGCCTTCTCTTTCCTCCTCTCCCCCATTGAGAAAGAAACTCTTCGAGTCATTGAATATGCCTGGACTGGAGGAAATCACAAAGACTTTTCGCCTGCTGACGCTCAAATCTGATTCAACACCTATTGGACCAGGGGAAATGGCTCTCTCCCACTTGTCTCCACTCATCCCTGATACAACAAAGCTTGCTTCTCTTGCAGACATCTTGGACATATCCATGTAAACTGTCCTGTCTTCCAATGTCCTTCCTGCCTTCGTTGGCATCCTGGCCATCTCCCTCGTGAATGCCCTCTTCATTGCTCCTCTCCTCCCTTGTCTTGTGTCTCCTCCTGCCCTTCTTCTTGCAAATCCCATTCCTCCTCTTCCTCACAAAGGTCTCATCAATACCTTCCTGTTCCTCCACCTCATCGTCATTTCCCATCTCCCAAGTATGATAACTATGATGACTATTCCAACAGTGCCATCGCCAATATAACTGGATCTCCTTATAGAGGTTACATTGACCTTTAAAATCATCTTCATCGCAGATTTGATTCTAGTATGGGGGTAAGGTTGTGATTTGTTCTTTTCCTCCTTGTTGACTCCTTTTTCTTGAACATTCTTTCATGTCCTCAACATTCTATTATGTTCTCCTATGTTCCATGATTTCCCATGCTTATCTCACCTTTTCCCATTTCCATTGCTTCTTTCCTTATCTTTGTCTCATGGTTTGCTTCTTGGACATTCCATACCATTCTCTAACTTTCTCTTTGCTTAGTCAGCTTTGTTTCTTGACTATATATAAACCTAGCATCTCTACCATGTATTCCTAAGTTAGACCTCCTTAGGAATACATCCAACTTCACTTCCTTGAAACCGCTCTCTAAGTCCTCATCCTACTTTTGAGTGAACACTCTTCTCCTTGGAACCTTGAACTCAACCTTAATAAAGGTTGAACCTTTGAACCTATGAAAGACTAAGGCTACACTTGGCCCTATCTGGACCAACCATAACAGATGCATGGAGATTGGGAAGGGCTCTTTGAAAGCCACAATCCCAAAGATTTGTCTCACCATGAGGAAACTCATAATACTGACTCACATTGGATCCATTCACTTTCTATTCTTAGCATGTACCAATCTCTTACTCTCATTTAGTATCTGTATTCCATCAGGAAAATAACACATTACTTAGTTAAACTTTTATGTAACTTATGTGCAACTTATGTGACTTATACGTACTTATATTGAGCCGGGGGACTAAGACGCGGTAAGTAACGGAACACTTGTATAAGT
>JBBPRR010001518.1:0-10294 GCA_038093115.1 Hortiboletus flavorubellus | reverse complement strand
ATCAGTTCCTGGGCCGCAACCAGGTCGCGTGGTGTTCCCCAACGAATGAGTTCTTGTAACTTTGCAGACTACGCCTTTCCGTCTTCATTCTGGAGCTCTTCTGGCGAGTTTATAGCCCGTAAAAACCGGTCAGGGTCAGGGACGATGGGGGATGTCCAAATGGCCACAACGCCTACCATCGTGTCTTCCGAAAGGTTTCGCAAGGGCAGTTCTCTGAACTGATACCCCTTGAACGCCAGTAACCAATGCATATCCCTTATATTTCCAAGATCCTCCTTCCACCTCGACTAGGCACAGATACCCCCCTTCCAACCATGGATGAGATCCAATATTTGAGACATGACGGAACCGGGGAACGCGGGCGGTCGTTCGGGGAATCGGCGGACGAACTCATTCAAAAACTCGTTGGTCGAGATTTGGACATGGAGCAGGTACCCACATGACTGGACGAGCGTGTCGAGGAGGGAATGGCGATGTGGGGATTCCTATTACTTTCCAGCCGGGCGATCATCATGACGGTGGCCTTTGGACATCGGGGCTCGGCATCAGCAGACGAGCGTGTAACCGGAACCCCCGGGACTCACGTATTGGCCCTTTTGCTGTTTATAAAGTCTGCGACTTCGAGATGGTACTACAGCGTAGTTTGGTTGTGGCAGAGATGGATCGCACGCATTGGTAATCAAGACTTCAGGTCGTGAAGCCTACTCCCGCAGGCAGATACATGTCGAGCGGGCCCTGATGCGGCAAGTATGCATCACCACGGGGGACACCAAAAGAGAAGTGAGCCCTTCTGGTCTCCGTTCTGGAATCGAGATGTTGCAGAGTCGGACCGGATTCTCCACTTTGATCCTTTGTTCACCTGGAGAAACCCTTGGCTACGGGGTGGTAGATGCGGGCCCATTGTGCGCGAGAGGAGAGTGGGAAAAGATTGCTGGTTTTGCTGGGTCGTGGTCGTCGTTGTGTGCCCACTGTGAGAACATCCTGCTCGATATGGCTAATCCCTCTCCTGTTGTTTGCTCTCCCCCTATGGACGTGACAGGCAACGACGAGCATCACCCAGATGCACCGACGGAGCTGCCCGAGATTCAAGAGAACGTGTCGATTCAATGATTGCGGGGGCGAGGATGGTACGCAACGTCAAACGTGCAATTGATGTTGGAAGTCGAAGCAGACAACCAGTGCACCATCGCAGGACGACGACAGTGACAGTAAGAAGGCGTCAGGTAGAAACAGTCAGAGCGCCAGCTCGACAGAAATGGCGACCGGGATTGAGAGATGCGATTGCTAGCTGCCAGAGACGAGGCGAGTCACTAGTCAGCGCCAACGGTACCATCGCAGAATGATGGACATACCCAAGCCAACCCCTGGCGAACAGATTTAGTAGCGTCGGCGCACCGATACGAGGCACGAGTCGTCGTGGGATCGATCTTACAAGTGATGTGGATCCCCCGTCTCTGAGACACCGTGACATCCAAGTTGCCAGTGGCCGTCAGTCGTTCAATTAGTACTGGCGCTGTTAAGCAGATCGGGCGATAATGGTCTTCAATCATCCGATCTGCGCAGAAAACATGGTTCCGGGGCTATACCTTGCGTTGCCAGTGCGTGTGTGAGAACAATTGAACCTTCACTTGGCATTGAAAATACGAATTGCACTTACACTTAAGGGGATCAGTACCCTGGTAATATTCCGCTAGAGAAAGAGCGAGGGAATCTGGGAATCTGTGATGGTAGCTGTTCGACGACCACTAACTTCCAATAGTTAATGGTACAGAGAATATGCTATCAACCATTGGCAGTGGGTGGTCAGGCTATGGCACAAAATGTGTTGGTCAGCCGTTCAGTGGGTCGGTCCTTCATCATTTGGCCCATGAGGGAATTGAAATTTGTTATCGATGTAAGTGAAATAGGGGTACGGAGTTCACCCCTTATATTTCTAGAGAGTGGTGACGGAGAAACTTTTACCCCGTCACGTTGGGTTTTATAACATTGCACTTCATCAAGGCCAAGATTCGAGACCGGACTTGTTGGGCATACACTCACGTTCCGCGAGCCGGCGCCAGGCGACGACCATTGGGTTGCCGAAATCGATATCGTGCCGGCGTAGGTACCAATCCGAGCACGTGCCGCGTCTGAGCTCTTGATGTACCCGACCAGCGTATAAATGTGTGTCCGGTGTGTTGGGATCAACTATGACCCAGGAATGTCCATCAGTAGGTGGCATGCATCCGTCACGTCGGTTGGTCGGCCGATGAACAAGAAAGGGTGGTGACCGGGCCTAAAACTTGCCCTGAACAAAATTATTACCTGCGCATATTACTTCGAAAATACTGGTCACCACGAAAGCCTTGAACTCGACTGTGCGCAAGAGAATAGGGACATGGTATTCTGATGTGAGTGATCGTGATGAAGCTTAGTGGGCAGCAACTTGAATCGACATTCATCGCAACCTGTAGCTTCACAGAGAGTCCTGATGGGAAATCGATGCCTATGCATGACCGTGGTCTTTCAGTTCGAGTGTCGGCCGCGTAAAAGTCGGTTATATAAGATTTTTGCAGCTGTCAATCTGAAAGTCACTGTTGGCATCGATGCGGCGATTTGCGGTTACATGTTTCTTCCTCACAAACCAATGCGAGACAGTCGTGTCCGAGAAGGATCAAGGTCAACGGTAACATGTCAATTCCCAGCACACGCAGCGCAAGTCTTGGTTTCCGGCTCTCACGAAATGTGCTTACTACCATTGAACCTCCGTACGTGCCTGTTCCTTCTCTCCCTGTCTACCCACCCGTCCTGATTCTTAACACTACTGTAGCATTTCCTCCGCTAGAGTATGGGCATTGGAGTACCCGTCAACACCCGCTCGTCCCCTGCTCGATATGTCACAAGGCGCCCCGGGAAGTCCTCCACCAGGTGTGTTCTGGACGTGTTAGGGAAGATGTCCTTGTCTCCCGGGAGTGCTGGTAGTCATTTCGGAGAACCGAAATTTTGCGCTACTTTTGCTTATGAGATGAAAATGGTTTATGGGCAAAACGCTGACATCACAGACAACGATCTCATTATCACGGCTGGATGTAACATGGCATTCATAGCCGTCGTGATGTGCCTATCGGAAGCTGGGGACGAGGTCATCCTTCCTGTCCCATGGTAATTCTAGCAATCTCTGGTGCTGGCTATCCTTATACATGATCTGGAGGTACTTTCATCATGCATACAGCCTCATCGCTTCTTCATACCTCGACTTACTGGGCATCAGGTGTGTCCCATTGCACACTCGGTGTGATCAAGGCTTTTTGCCTTCGATTGACGAATGCAAGAAGATGATCACATCCAAGACTAGAGCGATCACGCTAGTCACACCCAATCATCCCGTCTGTTTTCACTCCTTCCATCCTCCTCCCCAGACTTATCCTGCTGAATAAGACTGGTGCGATCTACCCACCCTCGCTCCTAGCGCAATTTGCAGAGCTAGCACGAGAGAATAACATTGCACTCGTGGTCGACGAGACCCATCGCGACTTTGTGGAGCATTATTCTCTGCACCACCTCTTCTCTTCTATGCAAACTGAGATATCACCCCCATCCTGGTCTTGGAGATTGAACTTTGTTCGTCTCTTTTCGTTCTCCAAATCGTATGCTATTCCTGGGCACCGTCTCGGCGTAGTCGTCGCCTCGCCCGAGTATATCAACCACGGAAAAGACACTGAGAGACACTTTTGAGGATGTTGAGGTAGGTTGTTTGCAGTCTCTTTGATCAATGCGTAGTGACTCTGGACCGTGTAGCACGTTGCACCATGCCTTCTGTTCATCAACGAGATTGACGTAATCACCCCCAAACGGGAGAGCGCACAGAGGGAGATGGAGCGGCGGATCGTGGCTCAGTTCTTGACATGCATGGATGGTTGGCGTCCCTCCATCCAATGTCTCAGGAATGTATCGCTAAATGACCTAAAGATATGTCTTGGGAAAGGACAGATAATAAGCCCGTAATCGTTATTGGTGCCACGAATCGTCCCAATTCCCTGGATGCTGCACTGCGTCGTGCTGGCCGATTCGATCACAAAATTAGCATGGGTGTACCCGACGAGGACGCTAGGAATAAGTTCGTTTCTCGCTACTTGCTCCTCGTCAAGCCGTTTTCCTCACACGCACAAACGCAGAATACTTCGGGTGCTACGTGCCAGACTTCGACTTGGGGGTGATTTTGATTATGGATCCCTCGCAAAAGCAATGCCAGGATGTGTCGGTGCGGATCTGTCAGCGTTGACAGGGGCAGCAGGCGTCATCCCCGTAAAACGAATATTTAAAGAACTCTCTGAAGGGACTCTAGCTACCTCGGTACCTCCGGCTGTCTCCCCCTTGCTATCGCCCCCACCGGTCTCCCGGGCGGCACCCTCACGCTCGATGCCTCCATTTCCTCCCAATACGTCTCTTCCATCCTACTCTGCGCACCCTACGCCCAACAAGACATCACCCTCGTCCTCGCTGGAAAAGCGGTGATTTCTCAGCTCTACATCGACATGACCATCGCCCTCATGCGCAACTTTGGCATCCACGTCTCCCGCGAGCGCGACCCCGAGACGGGCGCACCCCTCAACGTGTACAAGATCCCACGTGGGGTGTACACCATACCCGAGTCGGGCGTTTTCACAATCGAGTCGGACACGTCCAGCGCAACGTACCCGCTTTCCGTCGCTGCCATCACCGGCCCCTCTTGCACGCTCGCCTCGATCGGGTCTTCATCCCTCCAGGGCGACGCCCGCTTTGCCAAAGAGGTCCTAGAGCCAATGGGATGCACCGTTGTACAGACTGCTACGGAGACGACTGTCACAGGACCACCGATCGGAACCCTCAAGGCTATGGGCGAGGCAGACATGGAACCCATGACAGATGCATTCTTGACGGCTGCCGCCGTCGGTGCTGTTGTGACAGACGGTGGGCTGGGTGGGGAAGGCGATGTGGGCAAGAACGTGTTGAGGATTCGCGGGATCGCGAACCAGCGTGTTAAAGAATGTAACCGCATCAAGGCGATGAGAGACCAGTTGAGTGCGTCGCAGGATCGTGGGCGCAGGATCGTTGACTGACACATGTGTATAGCCAAGTTTGGGGGATCGTCATTTATGGGCGACCGCTTGCCAGTCTCAAGCACGGCGCTTCCATTCATTGTTACGATGACCATCGCGTTGCCATGGCGTTTTCCGTGCTTGCTACTGTCGTCGGTGGCACCGTCATCGAAGAAAAGGGGTGTGTCGAAAAGACGTGGCCCAATTGGTGGGACGACCTAGAGAACAAGGTAAACCGCTCGCATCCTCTCGTTCGCACTCTCTCATGTACTGTACAGATCGGTATTCAAGTGCAAGGTGTCGATTTGCCCCCCACACATCCGCCTCCGGCAGTGACTGCCACACAGGCTATACCCAAAGCACTCACGCCACCGACGGTACCATCTATCCTCCTCATAGGCATGCGTGGCTCTGGCAAGTCCCACATTGGCGTGGTCGCCTCGCGCGCACTCTCCCTTCCTCTCCTCGACTTTGATGCACACTTTGACGCGCTCCATCCACCCTCTGTCCGCGCCTACGTCCAAACGCACGGATGGCTAGCCTTCCGGGCAGCCGAGACCGAGCTCTTACTTTCTCTCCTGTCCACACACGCCAATGGCTGGTTGATCAGTCTTGGAGGGGGCATTGTCGAGACGCTTGCAGTTCGGGAAGCACTCATCAATTTTTCGACCCGACAAGGCGGCAAAGTGGTCTGGGTCCAGCGCGAGCTGTCCATAATCGAGTCCTACCTCGATCAAGAGGGCCAGCGGCCTGCACACGGCGAGCAGGTCCGGGACGTGTATGCGCGTCGCGAGCCATGGTTCGCACAATGTGCCGGGTACGAATTTGGAAACTACGCTGCGCTGGAGCGCGGTTTGGAGGGCGAGGTGAAGAGGTTCTTTGGGCATATATCTGGGTTAAACCCGAATCTGGCGCCGAACGTGGCCAAGGCCATGCAGGGCGTGCGATCGTACTTTTTGTCGTTGACGTATGTGGACGTCGTGCCAGCATCGGCAGACATGCCCGAGCTCAGCACGGGTGTGGACGCGCTCGAGTTGCGCGTCGACCTCTGCGAACCGGGTTCTACGAACCCGATTCCATCCCACGTGTATGTCTCGCAACAAGTCTCTGCCCTCTGCCGCGCCACCTCACTCCCCATCGTGTTCACCGTCCGCACGACTGCCCAAGACGGTGCGTTCCCCGATGATGCGAAACAGGAAGCCACAGATCTTCTCAAACTCGCGCTGCACCTCGGATGCGAATACATCGACGTCGAGACGACGCTCCCACCTCATTCCATCAAGGAGATCGTGCACCTCAAAGGTGCTTCTCAGATCATTGCTTCGTTCCACGACTGGTCGGGCGCGATCGCGTGGGACGCGCTAACTATGTCGGCAACGTACAGCGTCGCATCCCAATACGGCGACATTGTCAAGCTCATCTCTAAAGCGACCTCGCTCGCGAGCAACTTTACCCTCCAGGCCTTTGTCGCCAAGCACACTGCCAACCCGCTCATCGCGATCAACATGGGCGTGCAAGGCCAGCTCTCGCGGGTGCTCAACACGTGCTTTACGCCCGTCACGCACCCACTACTCCCAAGCAAAGCTGCGCCAGGCCAGCTCGCGTTTGCCGAAATCCAGCGGGCGTTGCACCTGTGCGGTCTGCTCCCTGCGCAGAAGTTTTATATTTTTGGTTAACGAAGGGGACAATGGTGGGGTCTCACGTTTCCCACTTCCAAACCCCCACTGACCCCATCGCAGACAATGCGGCCATATCACTCTTGGATGCAGCAACGAATGATCTGGCTCAATTGATCAACAGGCTTGATCTCGAGGCAACTCCTGGAAGTGTTGAGGTGACGCCGAGGAGCCATTGTCCGTTCTTATTGAATCCGTCCGCGAATTCGCCGCCCAACGATCGATTGACGGCAGAGAGCCCAGTAAAGGGTCTGCGACGCAAGAATTCATCCGTGGCTTCTCTCTGGCCTTATGCCCAATCGTGCTCGAAGAGCACTGGTGTGCCACTCGTTCAGAACATCGCTCCGCGGTCCACACTCAATGCGAGCATTTCACCTTCGAAACCACCCCTTGGTACGATGAGGGTTAACTTCCAGGATAACATGTCCACCGTCCGGACCAACAGGCAAACGCTGACGCCCATGCCAGCCGCAGATCCATCCCCAGTCTTTAAAGCACTTTGCCCAGCGACCACTCGTCTCCCTATATCGAAGACGGTGGTTGGCGGTTCCTCAGGCATTTCCCCATTCGTGATCAACCCAGTCGACCGTTCCCCGTCGGCTCTGACGTTCGGCTCTGGTCATTCCAAATCAGAGTCCCGAGGAAGTCTCGCCGCCTCACCAGTGTTCAAGAAGGCCCAGGGCTACACTCACAAGAGGTCATCATCTTTGGTCCCGCATGCAACTCTTAATAGCGGCAGCCTACCTATCCTTCCCGAGGTTCGTCGCAGCCTTGGGCTCACTGGTACCATGGGTGGCTCTGTGGGAAGTATCGCCGAGCAGGACTACGACGGAAGTGGTCCAGACTCTGACATTCCCGACGAGCTGCAGGTGATCTTGTCGAATTCGGATCAAGAGGGAGAAGATACCATTTCATTTGATTGTCAGCCAGCGCATCCACCGCTTCCCTCCCCAGGCTTGCCGCCAGAGATGCCTCTACCGGTGCTTGAGGACCCACCCCCAAAGAGCTCGCTAGCTGGGATCCCTGTCTTCTGCACGACCGTGGTTGATGAGGATGAACACCACGCCGACGTCGAAGAAGCTGGGACATTATCTGAGGATGACACCAAGAGGTCTTTCGACTTCACTGGCGAGTGGCTAAACGAATCTGGTGCATCCGATCGTCACAGCTTCATCGAGCAACTCGAGAACGCGTTCCGTACACCCGCCAGGGTTGACCTCCACTACGACTTTGGGGACCTACCTCCCATTCCTAAACTCCCTTCGCTGCAGGATGAGTTGTCCCGGGCGTGCGAGAGCTCGTTCAACCTCCCGATCGACTACGTATCCAAGGAACTCTCGCCACAAGGCTTTCCGATTGATGTTAAGGCCGACTCTGCTGCCTGGATCAGATAGTTGTGCGACAACTACATCGGACGGGGAGGTGCTTAACATTGATGCCCCCAAAGTGCTACGAAATGCCACGTCTGTCGCCTCTTGACGGTCGGAGGGAGAGCTCAACCGCGACTTCAAGTTTGGCGGAAAGCATTCATCCTCGGGTATGAAGAAAACCTCACCCCTCACGCTCTCTGATATCATTCCACCCCCCGAGATCGCAAGATCTCTCTCCATGACATCGTGCGCTGGAGAAGACAGCTCGTTGATGAATTCGATTCTCGCGCATGCCATCCAAATTGAATCGCCACCTGAGCGTCTTCGACTCGACTCTAATCCTAGCTTCAAGTGTGACTCGTGCGGTGCCGCCAGAAAGTCCCTTGCCGTCCCCGGAGATAAACGCAACTCTGGGTTGAGTTTTGCAGGATTTGATTCGTTTGGGGAGATACGACGAGGGTTTGAATTCAGTGACAGCCGGCCCGGGTTTTATCCCCCACCTGGAACAATGTCTGATAGGCGAAATCGAAAACATGACTCGGTCTACAGTATCGCTTCGGTTTCGTCCTATGGTAACATCCTCCACGGCGGTTCTGCGGATCCTTTCGATTACGGTTCGGTCGTTCCGTTGCCAAGCTTGCAGGAGAGGCCCTCCTCCGACGATTTCTCCCTCACCATGTCAACTTCAGTTGACGACACATTCTCATTCATCCGCCGACAACCGCTTCGTCGCAGAGTTGACAGTGACGCCTCAAGCTTCTACTTCCGTACGTCATTCGTCCATCCCTACAACCACAGTCAGCGGCGACCCGAGTCTGGTGTATCTGTCGGTCCTCCTATTAGTCTCTTCAACCGCCACTCCATACACCACCATTGTAGCGACTCGAACACGAGCATGAGCAGCATCGCGCAGTCACACGCCAACTGTGGACGCTTTTCTTGGACTCGACATCGATCAAACTTTTCAGTTGAATCTGCAGCCAGCGACTACTCTGGAATGCACCCCGCACGACCCGAACTTGGGGACAAGATGCTTGATTCCGCCGAGGAACGCGGTACACCGTTGGAATCCATTTCTGCCTCGCCGCCCCCAAGCCTCCCTGGCAGTGTACGTGGAGAGCGAATACACTCGCAGTACAACAATCGGATGTCCTATGATTCGATCATGGACAGCCAGTACCAGTCTCAGAAGACCGACTCTCTGTTCGAGAAGACTGGTCACCGGAACTCGGTCTGCTCGTCGGATTCGACATTCTTTGAAGAACAGTCGGGCAATGCTGCTGCGAAGCCTCGATATCGCCCCATCTCCAGCCTAAGCATCCCGAGCGTACACAGCCCGCCCAAGGAAGACGATACGATGATCAGTGTAAGTTTTTACCCTTCGCTTAATACTCTCATCTGACACATGACTAGATGTTGGGTGGTGGTCACGTACGGCGCCGTTCCGTGACATCCATGATCGGTGCTTCGCCGTGCATCCAAGCAGAGCGACGCAAGAATATTCTCTCGAACCCTCCAGAAACAGTGTTCAGCCGTATTCAGAACGTCCACTCGGACGATCACAAGTCCCCCGAGATCGAACGCGTTATAGAGACGAAACCGTCGATCGCCTCTACTGCGAACTCGTTCAAGTTTGGCGACGAGCGCATGATTCGCGCAAGGCACGGTCTTCTCGAGCGACAGAGCCTCGAGAACACGGCATTAATGGGAAATGGCGAGGACCTCTCAGGATCATGTAAGTGCGACATAAGATACACGAGGTATGGTGCTCATCTTTAGATGTAGTCCGAATGCCTGTTTTTACTCGGCCCGACCAAGCCAACCGCTCCAGGTCGAGTACATGCACATCAAGTTCAGGGGCTGAAACTCCTCCACTTTCTATTTCGGACGGTTACTCCTCGCTCTCGGAGGGATCATTGTCGAGTATCGATCTGTCACACTTGAATGCTTTGCTTTCCAACTCCACGCATCCGTTATCTAATACGGCCTTTGATCGTGCCCTTCCTCACGCACGCGGTCACGGCCACCGTCGGCGTATATCTCAAGCTCGCGCGTCACGAACTTCCATTTATGAAACGATTGAGGAAGAACTACCCTCGTCGCCGTTGCCCACAAGCTGTTCTGAACCCTCCGTTCCAGGCTCCTGTTCTAATACCCTCAAGCTCGCTGAAACTGCAACGAAAACAATGGG
>JBBPRR010001517.1:0-10294 GCA_038093115.1 Hortiboletus flavorubellus | reverse complement strand
GCACAGCCTCCTGTATTTATATATATAAAGGGGAGCATTTTGGCTTACAGGGGGAATCTCATTTTCTACCTTAGATAATATCATCTGATAAGAGATCCCCTGGGAAACCTCATAAGACCTAATAAGGCAGGGTACCCCAGAGCGAAGTAAATAGGAGTTTAGAACTACTACTAGGCTATTAGAACTTGTACCTAAATAAAGGACAAGTTTCTAAAACTATCCTTTTAGGAGAAACCCCTTTTTGGGCAACAAAAGGCATCTGGTTCCTATTAGTAAGCAGCCTAAGCGTCCTGTAGTACCAAATAAGGGCTACACTTCGCCTCTCTTAGCCAAACTTGCCTACTCCTTAGTTGAGACAATAAGACTGAGTTATAATAACCCTTCTAAGTCTACTAAGTGTACTGTCAAGTCAACTACCAACTATCCCCTAAGCAAACCTTTGCTAGGGCTCATTAGGACAACCTACTTACAGGCCTCCTACCCCTATCTTGCCTAGACTTACCATCCTAAGGGATTAGCCTAAGTCTATATTTTTGATCTTTAATTATAGCTCCTTAGTACACAACAAGACCACATTTGCTATAACTGGAGTTCCCTACACACAAACCATTAGCATAGGCGAAACCTATGTAGGCCAAGTTCCTAAATCACCCACCTTTTGTACTATTCAAGTACAAGTTTCCACAGTTACTAGACAACCCACTGCCATTATCTTGAGCTTATTAGGTGTGTAATACACCTAAGATCACCTTTACTAACCAGACCATTAGCTGAAACCATCTTTAATAACCAATCTGTAAACTTACGTGGAGGATTGGCAAACAAACCACAGCTCCTGGTATACTAGAATTTCCCTTCCTACTCAGAATCATATCCAATACCTCTAACTCCACCAAGGGTACACTTCTTGTACTTTCCTTGAGCAGAGTGTTCTAGCTGGTGGAGACAAGACATATTGTCTGAAGATCATCTATTTTGGTTGGTACTTCGTCGTCTTGTCTAGAAAGAAGACAACGCGCACGACTTTGGCTGCATATATTTCTTGTTTGAAGACATCACAGTGGTCGAGGGGTTGGAGTGTGCCCTATTATTTGTCAATCAGGTTATTGATGCACAGCTCAGTTGGCAGCGCTCATGAATGTTATTGCCACCCCATCTGCAAATATATGTGGGGTTTCTCCACTCATGCCAGTTGGACCGCTCCAAAGTTGAGGAGCTCAAGCAATGTCAAATAGGCGAGTGGCAGGTGTTGTGGATGACGGAGATTGATAGGATGGTATGCACAATGCAACTAGCAGATCTATTAAAAACAATTGATTGAAACATATAGGGCCTGGACATACTGGATGTCATGTTCATGGGGCAATTGGGTGCACCATTATCATTGACCATTTGGATGCAGTGTGCAGGAAGAGGCAGGCGAATGGTATTGATACAAGCATGTGCAGTCTTGTTTCTTGAGGCATTGGCACTGAAAGAGATCCATACAAGGATGGCTGGGGTTGAGAGTGAGTCAGAAATAGAAGAGGGTGATGGCAAAGGTAAAGAAAAAACTTACTGTAAGAAACTGGAACCAAGCTTGCGCGAGTATGTTGAAACGCAGTGTTGTCGATGTGAGATCGTCGACAAGTTATTTGACAACCCGCCCGGCCGCCCAAGTACATAATGTGATTCTATTCTCACAGTGCACTACTCAGACACATTGCCCCCTCAGTCCTCCATGCCATGTGCTGTGACAACTGCATAGTGGCAAGGTGCCCACAATCCCCCACCATCTCTGAGTCTCAGCAGGACTCGAATCAACCCACCATCACTATCAAGACAGAAACCCGTGCTGACCTTCCCATTGGCTGCCATGTCCAACAGCATCTTCAAGACGCTCAGGATGTGCTTCTATCATGGTGCTATGGTACGGCTCTCCAGGACTTCCCACATGCCTGTTTTACATCTGCTGTCCTTCTTCCTGATCCCATTCTGTCCGCTCTCACATCAAAGTGTTCACTCACTACCATCGACAACCTTCAAACAGGCTTACCATGCTCTTGGGCATTTGTGGAAAAATACGGTAAGGAGGTCTTGACCATAGTGAAGAAGTTGGATGAGGATTATGATGCGAAGAGGATGGCTGACAAGGAAACACGGTGCATTGAAAATGAGCATCGTACTGCCAAGAAGGTGTTGTGCATGCAGAGAGCACGCGAATCATGCCAATTACAGCAAGCTAAAGAAAACTGCGACATCCCAGGAACAAACTGGTAGGTTTACTCCCCTATCTTGTCCTGTAATGGATATAATGTGATGGTATTGTAGTTTTTTCATCAGTCCAGTCAAATCCTTGGATGCAACTATTTCCACCACAAATTGTTCACTGTTTTCACCTCACAAGACTGTTACAATGCGCACTGCCACTGATGCCACGTCTGGGAATATTCGTCCACCACTGTCGCCCCACAAGGCTATTACAGCTGCTGCTGCTACTGATGCTACATCCAGAAACATATTTTCTTTCAACATCTATACTCCTCAGCGTCCCCCACCCAGTCCTACTTGTAAGCGATCTTTTTGTATGGTGGACGTCAGTATGCATGGACAAAATGGCAAACGGAGCAAGATAGTTAAATAGTAAATAGTTGACAGTACTTATTTCACTACCATGTCTCTGAGGTTGCACATACAAAATCTTATTTTGCCCACCACTGGGCAATGGTATTCTTGGTTGCCAAACCAACTACACCATGTGTGATGATATCTTACACTATGTTTGCCTTTGTGTGGACTGTACAATCCTGTTCTTCAACATGAATATTTGAGCTAATGTATACATCCTCCAGTTGAGACACATCTTTGGCATGGCTTGGATCACTGTGGGAAGATCCACGACACAGAGACCTTATCTGGTGTTCCAAGTGCTTTTGCACTGCACGAAGAGTTGATATGACAGGACTGCGGTCTTTTAAAATGTCCTATGATGTATTTGGCCCCTGAATGCAATCAGTGATCTGAATAACAAATATTACTAAATGACAACTCAATTCAGGGCCAATCTCACCTTGATAGCCTTGATATTATACTCCTGCCTTTTGTCTAGTGGAAGAAACTTACCAGACTGACCTGTCATATTGACAAGCCAGCATTGCCAGTGAACAAAGTCACTAATATTAATGCACTCAAGTTAGTCATTCAAATTAGCTAATCAGAAGTCAAGCAGATCATACCAGAGTTTGGGTGGCCAATTATGGTACAGACATTGTAAAAGCTCCAAAACCTCACCAAGATAATTGGAGTTACGTTCTTCAGCAAAATGAAAAGCAAGATGGGGCAGGGTGGATTCTATAATCCCTATATTACCATTCTTTGTGGCTTCATAAAGGTCAATATACCGTAGGACATCTCAATTTCATAAAATGGAATTGCACAAGGCTTGATCATGTTAACCTTTAGGAAGAGTGTCAATAGTGTCAACAGCTGCACTTGAAGCCAGCTTGTTAACAATCTCCTTGGCTAGGTCATGTAGCTGAGTGGGACTCTTGAATCGTAGGGCCTCCAGTGTTTCAACATCTCCAATGGCCTTTCAGGATGCACGAAAATGTGCTTCAGTAACATGACAGATAGCATCATGAAGGTTCTGATGAAAAGGGCCACGGGTCTGCACTGATGTTAGCCCCTTTCTCTCCAGCAAGGTGAAAGCATGTATCAGACCACACCCTGCTGTGGTACCCAGATATTGCTTGTGTAGGGAATTGGCAAAGGCCATGAATAAATGAAACCATCTAAAAGTTGGAATCAACCAATTCAATCTTTCAAAAGCATTTTGATCTTGTGTACAAAAGTTGAAAAGTCCCCGGAGTCAAGCTGAGGTGAATTGATCACCAATCCAGACCACAACATGATCCAACCCAGTATGCTTTATCTCCTCCTTGGTATCCAGGTTAAGTTGATGTAGAACTGCAGCAACAACACTAGCATTTCCTTCATAGCTTGCCTCCTCCAAGTGCTCTGTTCCAAGTATGAATTGTTGGATGACATAGTTCTCTCCAGTAGGAAGCTGGTAAATTGGATGTGGGGGAAGAAAGATCACATCATTCTTGCCATCATAGATTTCAAGGTGAAATTCTGCACTGTGAATGAGATAGCTGAGGACTTGATGGACATCTCATTCATATTGGCTAGGTGTGGCTTGGTGAGAAAGTGTGTACAGTTCTTGAACAGAAAGAGGACTTAGCTACCCCTGAGTACAATATTCCTGGAGTGTACGATTCCATAATGGCAGTTCAGGAGGAGCATTGGGCTGGAAAAATACTGTTGAGGCTGTACCACAGTTCAAGTGACTTTGGTTATCAATCCTTTGGATATAGATACGAAAGGGAATGTTGACATTGTCATGAGTAATGACAAAGGGAAATTGATGGACTCAATTATGAATGACCTCCATCTCATTTTGTGATATGGTCTTGAGAGCACAAACAGACCATTGGTGACTCATGGTGATGTCAAAAGAGTGAAGCAGGTTGATACTTTTGGCTGGAGTTCCTTGTGAACGATGAAACACTGTAATCATCTTGGCAAAACGGTTGTGATAGTGTGATCGAGACATCATGAGCTGGCATATGATAGATAGAATGATCTATATTATTTGAATCAATCCTAAGTCAAAAGTCTTAGTCAGGTAAGTACATACCATGTCAGGAACCTTGGAAATATTGTGGGACTGCTGCTTGTTGGACTGTACTAATCCTAGCAGCAGAAACCAGAGCTTCAGGGTCCCACAAAAGCCAGGACTGCTGAGCTTGAGGATTGGATCCTCAACAAATAAGGTATAAAGTTCTTTCATGGACAGGTCCTCAGGTGGACACTGGAGAACATCCCTAATCCCTTTCAATTCATTACCAATAACATCTCCAACACAGTTGAATGCAAAGCATTCAAGGAGAGTAGTTGCCCCATGAGCTCGTACATGCATGCTATTGGCAAATCATGGTGGCTGGTGCCATCAAGCTATGATCAAGGGCAATTCTTCAGTGACCATAAGCACCGAGCGCTCATAACGAATTTTTGGGTGGGTTATGCAGTCAAGATCCCCCCAGCTGACTAGATCAAGGAAAAGGGAGATTAAGCCCAAGATTGTTCATATAAGCAAGTACTGCTGCCACTTTGGCAGCTCTGTCAGGCCCGAGACGCTCATGGAGGCATTGGATGTGTGCACGCTGGATGGGTGGTTGATTGAAGTCCGGCTTGAAGCAGTGAGAGCCTGGGTCATTGCTATTGCCTTGAAAATTGAGCCCATCAAAGTCAGCGGCTGTATCGATGTTGTGTGTGAGACCTGCGGGAATATTATGGCTCAAGAATGGGCCATATAGGTTGTTGTTGTCTGAATTGTGGTACATGGAAGTATGGTGTAGCCATCAATCGCCATGCTATGGTCTGATTACTAAGATCGATTAGATTTATTATTTAATTCTGATTTTTGTATTTACGAATATGGACCTAGTATGATCTAATTGTTGATGGGCATAACTGAGCATGACACAATGCATTTGTCACCGCATCAAAGTCTCCAGACGTTCCTGAAAGCATCTCCTTCAGGCATAGCCCTTGCGCTTCCTAAAACGGAACGTCGGATTTCGAGACTAAGGCAAACCGTCGATAGACAGTCTGGTGAATTTCATTCATGTCAATTGGAAAGTGCAGATTCCCATGGGTTAACCCAAATTTGAACATAGACAAGAACACATGCAGTAGGATAAGCCTAGGATAACTACATCAGCAACTTGAATAGCATTACATAACAGTTAATGCCCCTGTCCCTTTGGAGTTGATCCCATGAATTGCACCTTATTGTTGAAACTTGTGATTATCATTTGTCATTATACAAAGTCTGGGTTGCTTTTCATGATTTTAATTCATCTAGATTTATGACATTATTGTTCTAGACCAATCACATCATCCTTATCTTTCAGATGGTGTCATATTGTATCATTATGATGGAATAGCACACCATTCTCTTGATATATCACACCATTACTATGGAATACAGTGCCTTATCTCTTATCTCTTGATAAGAGATACAATGACCTTCAAAATTATTGCAATGCCTAACCCCAACACAGCATGCTGCAATCATCTGTGGAAATTAGGTTTAGCTTTGGTTGGAACAAACAAAGTAAAAATGCCTGCCTGAATCATGTGATTTGGCCAAGTCATCATGAAGATATGATCATTGCAAAACAGCAACACCATTGTAATAGTTTTGCAACCTTAATATTGATTGGGTGTTTAGTACTTGATATAGTCTCCTTTTGCCTTGATGACTATCTCAATCCTTCTAAGCATACTTTTGATCAACCTCTAATACTCCTCAACTGGTATTCCCTTCCAATCCTCTTGAATCCTCTTTCATAACTCATGAATCTCATTAGGAGAGTGTTGATGGTCTACAAGTCTTCTTTTAAGATAACTCCAAAGATATTCAATGGTGCAATTTCCATCATTCACTTCACTATTCAGACAATTGAATCATTTCAATCAACTATTGACAATGACTAGTATACATTGTAATATGACAAAGAACAAGCTAGAAAGGGTTAGAAAGAATGATTAACATAGGTTCTCTAGTGTTGGACTTCATTCTCATATCCTCAACCTCCACTTTTACATAGTTCAAATATTCATCTTTGTCTATAGTCAACATATATACTTTTGTAAAACCTATATTGTACACAATCATTACTTTAATGAATGCTTTGACATCCTCTGGCAGATTGTTATCCTACTCATGTGGCATTTGGATTGCCAGTTCCTAATGTACTGACACCTTGCCTTTAGCTGAGGTGGCTACATTGGTAAGTAATAAAATCAGGAGATTGAGGGACTCTTGCATATCAAGCATGAGGATCTTGGCAGCATGTAACTACTAAGCAGTGGTAGATTTGCATGATAAGGGTATAACAAAAGCAAAGGTCATTGCTACAGAAAGATTCATTTTTTTGACAGGGGACCAGTAGACAACATGCCAGAAAAGAGAAGAGGAAATGATGTGCTAGAGAAGGAAAGAGCAGATGATGTCATGACCAATGTAGAGTCATCACTGGTCATATCTAAGTACAACTGTTTTTCCATACTGGAGACAAATAAAAGCTATAGATGTGGTAGCAATGGTCATGGTCATTTTGGGACTGTAAATGGCAGTAGGGATTGCATATTCCTTGCCCTTTGCAGAGGTGGTGTTGCTGTTGCTCCTCAAGCCACTATTAGTGGCACCATCAGGCTGGAGTTTTTACCAATGTCCATCTGTGGTGGTAACAGTTTATGCAACTTGGATAAGCATAGCTTCCATGGACTCAAATAGGGCAAATGCACTACCCCCCCTGGTACCTCCATTAGGCATGATCTTGTGCATGTACTTGCTATATTTCCATCCTTGGTTTTTGAAAGGGCATATTAGAGGGTGTTTCTGTAGTAGAAATATTTCAAAAGAATGATATCCAATAAATATATAATCAATGCATATCATAGAAACTTGACATACTTTAATATACTTGACCCAAATATTCTCTGCATCCTTTCCTTTGATGTCAGCCCCTTTTTCATAGTGACAGCCAGATAGGTCCTGATAGATCTTGATCTCTACATGTGTTTTCTATACCTATTAAAATTGTATGTCAGTGGTGCATAGTAAATAAAATTAAATATGTATCGAAGAAGTCCATTTGCTCTTGACTGATTGGCCCACCTTTATTACCTTTGTTATCTAGTGTGATGTTTGACTTCCTTGGCATTCCAGGAGGCTTTTTCATTGGGAGGTTTGAACATTCAAGAGTATATATAGTGGTTAATGACAAAGTATGTCAATAAAGTTGCTAAAAAAGCAAGGTATATCAAGACATGTTTGATATTATTGTGATAATTCATTTTTTGGGTAGAAAAATAAAATTTCAACTTCAAACTCAAATAGAAGCTCAGCTATGGTGGCTATCCAAACCATTGTTCAAATTTGCCAATTTCCAGGTTTTTGAACAGGCTCTTAACAATCAAGATAGCTGAGGTCATTTTTTCTTCTTGATTATTACATTACCAGGAGGCTTTTGATGATTTCAAGCAACTTGTCACCAGTCCTGCTTGCCTCACCACCATTGATCATGACAATCCAGGGACAAATTATATCTTTCTCACAATAGATACCTCTAATTTGTACACTAGTACTGTCCTATTGTGGAGATCAGATTGGAAGTCAGCTTGTCCAGTCATCTTTGATTCTGTCCATCTTTGTAATGCAGAGCTGAACTATCCTGTTCACAAAAAGAAACTGTTTGCAATTATTCACACATTCAAAAAATGATATGTTGAGTTACTTGATATACTAGTTATTATATATACAGATTATCATATACTCTAGAATTTCCTTTTACAGTGCAATCTCTCATGACAACAAGCTTGCTAGGCAGAGTATCTGTCCCAGTTTGACCTCAATACCCACTATATACATGATAAAGATAATGTTGTTGCTGATATATTCTCATGATGTCTTGATAAGAAGATTGTTGCAACTGTTATACCCCATACCTTTAATCCAGCATCAAATTTAATATAAACTTATTTCTCTCAGCTTGATGTGCTTGCTGATGTGTCACTTCTGGAGCATGATCAGGCACCTATCTTGGAAATCATAAAAGAATATACTATTAATGTTTATTACAAAAGATTATTTTCTTTGCTGAGTTCAATGCCCAATTTGGAAGAGCATGGTAGACTATTGTTTTTAAATCAGCATTTAGTTATCCCTAATATTCTATCCCTTTGTGCACAACTCTTTCATTTTGCCCATAATGTTGGTGGATACTTTAGTGCTAATAAAACATATGAGTCTCTTTGCAGCTCATTTTATTGGCCCAACATGCAATGTTACCTTGTTAATAGCTACATTTCTAGATGTTTGGCATGTATGTGCAATAAATCCCTGAAAATTGTACCTGCAGAATCACTTCACCCTCTTCTAGTTTCAGATGTACATGGGACTTGATGATCATTGATTTCATTGGACTCAGATTTCAATATACTTCTTACCATGATAGATTGGCTTGGTGTAGATATTCATCCCATTTCCTGTTGTGACAATATTTCAGCTTAGGATCTTGTTCAGCTCTTTTTTGCTCATTGGTACTATGAGAATGGCTTATCCAAGGAGATTGTTTCTAATCACAATAAACTCTTCCTTTTACATTTTTGAAAGGTACTGCACAAGCTGATGAATGTATCACTCAAACTTTCTAGTTTATACCATCTATTAACTTGTATTAAAATATTTGAATGTGGAATCATAGATATTATATATGTGATGCTAGACATTTGACCCAAGATTTGAGTTTTCATTATATTTCCATAGTTGAAATGCTTAGCCAATTGAGGGACATATAGATCCTAGTGTCTAGTATTCTTTATTTTTTTTACTCATGTATTTACTCACAGGTTGTGGAGAAACAAAATAATTTCTTTCAAAATAATTTTATTACTACCTACAAGTATATAGCAAATCATTCTTTAATAATTATTTGACCCTTAAGTACTTAGTCAAGTGTCAAAGAAGCAAATGGAGCTGTAACTATAGTTGCAAATTGCTTGATTTAGATTATGTGATCTTACATAGCATGAGTCAAATGAAAACTACCCAAAGCACTGTTCCTAGACTGGCAAAATGATCATGTGATCTTGCACAGCATGAGTCAACATGAGTCATTGCCAAGTCAAAGGCTATTTTTGATTCATTGCTGGTCATTTTCTGATAAGATGAGTTATATCTTGGCATAGCCACCTTGGAACTGAAGGTAGCACAGCCACATGTAAATTACTATATAAAAAGCACAATTCAGCCCCCTTTTTTTTTTTTTAGGAAAAAGGCTCTTACTAGAATGAGCCCAATTAACAAATGCTCACAAGTGTATCCCTTTACAAATAGATAGTGAGGCTGTATAGAGTAGTTTCCATGCTATAGTGGCTCAAAAAACTGTCCATATATTTGCACATTTTCACCTAAAGCTGATATCCTGCAACAACCCTAACCTGGACTGTCATTATGTTAGTGTATGAAATAGAGTACTTGCCATTGGCTTTCTATAGCATCAATGATCAAGGAAATTGGTTGAGACCTAATAAAATGGAAACCATTTCAAAATGATAACTCATTCAGACAGTTTTTTGACTTTAAGTTTTGATTGCATATATTAGATCCTAGCATGCTGTAAAGTGATTACATACCTTTGATAATGCTTCTATTATGTCACCTTTATGTAATTACATCAGT
>JBBPRR010001516.1:0-10296 GCA_038093115.1 Hortiboletus flavorubellus | reverse complement strand
GCTAGTTCGCTTTTTTGGTTTCAGACCGCATGGAGAACAGTCTGTAACGACGGAGCCAACCATTCCATGACCATTTCTGATGGCCGTTCCTTGTTTGGTGCCATTTTCTGGCCAAATCTCGCTAGGGTGACGGGGGTAACGATCAAGAGCACCTCATGACCATCTTCTCAGAGATGCCCCATATCTTTGCGGCAGACGGCAAATAGTAGGCAAGGGAACGATCAGGAAGCGGTTCATTTATCGAGTAAAAAGTCCATGGGCCACCGACATCCAAACCTTCAGTGCTGAATGTGTCTGCTGATATGGATCACGAGTGTTGCCTTGCTGCTTTCCGATGCAAAAAAAAGAACACTGGTGGCGCAAGACCCTGGTGATGGTAATGCGCACATTGCTTATTCCTAATCGCCGCACGGGTGGTGAGACGAAATCCAAAACAAATGTAGGAAGGTCATCGATGTGTTCGAATGAACCTTGCTTGAGCAACGGCACCTTGCGTCTGGGATCAATGTGCCTAATTCATATCGCTAGAGATAGGCTATGTGGTGTATCGCGAGGGAGGATTCATACGATTCTAGAAATGAACAATACTTATGGAACCGTGGTTTCCGTGTGGGAATGGAGTTTCTGTTGGCGAAATTGAGTATGCGTACCATCTGGTACATCCGATACTCTTTCTCGGTGAGAACTTCATGTCAGAGACTCGCGATCAAAAGTGGATAAGAACGTTTGAACAACCAGAAGAGAATGTCAAATTTTCAAGCGGCACACCAATATACGAAAAGCAATAAACCAAAGAAACCAGACCCTCATGAATTTTTACCCCTTCCCCCGAGTCGCATTTTCGTCTCAAACCTCAGGGAGGAGGGCAAAATGTAATGGTGTAGACGGCGTTGAGGTTGGAGGGGCAAGTCCAGAGCGCCGTGCCGCTCGATTCATCATAGGCGTAGCAGTACGAGTTAGGGCAGTTCCCCTCTGTCACGGAACAGCGTTGTCAGAACAAAACGTATCCTAATGTCGATAACGAATTCGCACGCACTGAAGTAGCTGTAGTACTGAACACCCGAGGAAGGACAGGTTGCAGCGGTGTTGTATTGGCCAGTACAGCAGTTGGGCGAGTTAGCTAGCAAAGTGCAAATCAGGAAAGACCTGACTGAATGATGATCACCTACTCGGGTTGCCATCCAGGTTAGCATTGCAAGCACTCTTGCATCCAACGGGGAAGCCGGACGAGTCAAAGGGACCGATGAGGGGTGCAGGACCTAAGTACTGCGGTCAACTGTTTCGATTAAGTGGAGGTAAATCAGTACGAACAAGCCGGGCCAAGGTCAACTGGGCAGTCTGCAATACTGCAACCAACAGTGTTCGTGATAGCGAGGGGCAAGTTGTATCCGTCAACGAGGGACACTAAGACCGACGGTCATGATGCGACACGCAGTGTCTGAGAGTACGGACCATCATAGTAGTCGACACCTCCAGCACCGAGCGTGAACTCTGCCAATGAGGCAGGAGGGACACCCTGCATTCATAGATGGTTCATGAAATTCACGAGAGGCGACCACAAGCCATACCGTGCCAGTACACACCAAACCACCATTGCAACCCCCATCAAGGCAGGAATTAGGACCAGGGTTGGTGCTGAAGTTGCAGTCACGGCGACCCTGGAGAAGAAGTGTGAGATCGATGGTGTTTCCGATATCTAACAATGTACCCAGATTCGCCCGGCGGTCCAGCCACTCGGTACCTGAGAAGATCGATGGCAGATAAGGATAAGTAGGGAGAGGTTTGGAAAATATGGGTCGTACTTGGAAAGTCACGGCGGTGTACGCAGCAGCTTCCCATCTTCAAAGAGTCGAGGCAGTTAGTTTTCACGTAACGTCGAGAGAAGGGCACGTACCCAGTAGTGTAGCTGGGAACAGTACCCGTTCCTGTGAACATCGCCGGCCTTGAAAGCTTGTAGGTAGAAGCTCAATCGCTCGTAGTCTAAGCTATACTTACCAGACGGTGAAAGGGCAGCCATTGTAAACGATTAGAGTACGTTGTGCCAAAACCCTCAATATAAAAGTGAGGGATGAGACGAGAGCCAATTTCATCATGGAGCAGGTAAGAAGGGGATCTTTTTGGTGCTGGACCAGGTCAACATAATCGCTTTTATACCATGCAGGTTACCTGGAAGCAAATGTGATCATGTGCATGATGTGATCGCAAGGAGTATTTTGCGGCACTGCAGTCGGGCTGGCAGATACCACGTGCCTTACGAACACAAACCCGTCGGCCCCGTCCATTCTCTCATCTTTTTTGCACCAACACGACCCCATCCTCTTGCCACAACAACAATGGCACAACCCCAACTGCTTCCAATATGCAGAACATTGCTGCCAGCTTTCAAATGTTGTCGCAAGAGCTCCTTTGGTTTCAGAACCTCCCTCCAATTGCGAATGGCCAAGTGCTGCATGCCCAGATCCTGGAGCTAAATCAACAGTTTGAACAGTTGGACCAATGTTTTGTGCGAATCGCTGATCTACTTGTGCAAGTGGATCAACGCTTTGCACAAATGGACCACCACTTTCAACAACTGATGAATTGTTTTGATCAGCTTCGTGAGACTGTAGTCAGGAGGTATACTTATCCTGATGATAAGGTTTCTTCTGCTAACTGCCGTTCAACATAGCTTTGCTCTGCAGCCAATGGGGCCCTACTCAAAGGCCCAGCTGGCTTCATTCTGGGCATTTACCCAAATATTCCTGACGATCCGTATACCGCCACAAGTAACTATTTTAATTTTTACAGTGAGCTTACTTTGATGATTTTGAAAAGGCACAATGTAATGCGTTGGCGGAATTTCTTAACCTTCCGCCCTTTGACCACCCCATCGTTGAAGAAAGACGCAAACAGATTGCAAACTATCTTGCAGTTGGCTTATCGTAATGATAGATTGCGTATCATTTGAACTGAGGGCAGAATCAAAGTTAAACTGCAATGCCAGACCGTCACCGAGATATATTGGACCTAGTTATTATTACTATAGCTCGTCATGCGACGGAGACGCTTCGTCCGCCAACAAACTCCCGGTGTTTGTCAGACTCGGAGGCTGTCCACCACTTCCAGCCAGCACGTTCGAATCCGCCGTCGCCACGCTCGCGTGAATCTTTCCCTCTGCAGCAAGTCGGCGCACGAACCGAGCAATCTCCTCGTACTCTTCCCATTCGGGAATCTGACGCGCCCGCGACAGCTTCGGCTCCTTCTGTACTCGGATGGATCCATGGATGGAGTGTTGGTGTGAGATTCGCTGTACGACGCACCGCGAGGGGATTTTGACATAGGTCGATCGTCTTTGCACGACGGAGTCTGTCTTTGCTGCCTGTGGTCGGTAACCGTTCAGTGTCGTATTGAACATACGAGTCACGGAGACAACGTACACCAGGTCACACACTGAGCGTCCGTTGGCAGCATCTTACTCACGTCCAAAGTATGAATTAACTTACCTATAACCAATCTCCAACGAATACTGTTCTTACATCACCAACTGTCCGGTTCGGAGCAAGACTGACTTACGATCGGAACTTGTGCTTGCAAATTATCGGGGAGATCCGTTTTCTTGTCGTTAATAGGTATTACTAGCACTTGATCGACAGCGAACCTTGATCCAAGTTCGCTATGAATTAGGATATTGGGACAACATTTGAAATGATCCCCGCAGAAGATCCTACAGCGACAGTAAGCGGATGAACCTCGTTGTCGTTGCGTGCTCACCCCTGCATTCAACTGTTAGGCAATGCAAGCACGATTCGTATAAACTACCAGCTCACCTGACGGAAGCGGACAGGATCTACAACATACTTGAAGCGCACTCGGGGTAACATGAGGACGGTGAAAAGTAGATCACGACAAACCATACCTGATATGATACGGTCTACCATCCAAGAAACCACACCAATAGCCGTTTTCCAGAAGCGGGACCCTTCCATGTCATAATTGTCGTCCCGCATCGGCGTGTAGCCATGGGGCGCTCCATAAAGATCCAGATCGACCAACTCTTGCAGGTCTGCCCGCACGATCTGATCAGCGTCGACATAGATCACATTTTTTATGTCCATTGGGAAGAGGACATCGTGTAAGTCACCAACTCGTACTGGAAACCGTGTGTCAATATCCGGCACAAAGGACTGCCAAGATACTCACGAGGAAGGATTGGGAAAGAGAATTCTCGATGGACCGGGGCCTAACGTTGCTGCTCGACGCCCCCAGGCAAGAGGAACACCCTGCATTCATAAATGATCTACGAGGTTCACGAGAGGTGGTGAAAAGCCATGAACGGTGCCGGTGATCGATTGAACCCTGCTAATCATGAGGCAGGAGGCACTCTACGTTCATAGATGTCGATGATCCACGAAATTCACGGAGCTTCACCGAGAAGAGTGATAAGGACTTGAAGCGACAGTGATGTACTGATTCAGATTTGAGTTTGTCTCCAGATACCACGTGACCTTATGAATGGCACAGACAGGGGTTGTACGATGTCCAATGCGACTCGCATCTTCTCGCCACAACCACGATGGCGCAAAATCCGTCGCCACCCCCAAACATGCAAGCCCTCGCTACGGGCCTCCAGATGTTGTCGAAAGAATTGGCTCTCTTTCAAAACATCCCTCCGATCACAAATGGTCAAGAGTTGCAAGCTCAGATCCATGCATTGAATCAACACCTCGAGCAGATGAACAAAGCGATCAATGAGCGTTTCGATCGGCTTGAGGCCGCTATGGCCGAGAAGTATATTGTTTTCGAAGATGAGCTTATTTCTGCTAACAACCATCTGACATAGCACTGCTCTGCAACCAATGCGAGCCCACAACCAAACAGCTCTTGGGCGTTGCCAGCTCAAAGGCCCGGCTGGCCCCATTCCAGATCCATATCTAAACATACGAGACAGTTTTCTAACAGCCACAGGTAAGCATGTTGTTTTTCTACAGTGAGCTTACTTGACATTTTTGAAGAACAAGAGTGCATTGCACTCGCGGAATTTCTCCACCTTCCCCAACTTCCAGACGCACACCCCACCTTCAAACAAAGAAGAGATCAGGTTACAGACTTTCTCGGTGTTGTATTGTAGCAGATTTCTTTCCTTCTTTGATAACTTGTCCATTATTGAGTAGAAGCGGTTCTATCAAACTCCTACATTAGACTGTAACCAAGATGTAAACCTAGCCACCGTTACTACAACTCGTCATGCGACGGAGACACTTCATCTGCCAACGAACCGCCCGAGTTCGTCTGAGTCGGAGGCTGCCCACCACTTCCAGCCAGCACGTTCGAATCCGCCGTCGCCACGCTCGCGTGAATCTTTCCCTCTGCAGCAAGTCGACGCACGAACCGAGCAATCTCCCCGTCGTACTCTTCCCATTCGGGAATCTGACGCGCCCGCGACAGCTTCGGCTCCTTCTGTACTCGGATGGATCCGCGGGTGGAGTGTTGGCATGAGATTCGCTGTACGACGTACCGTGAGGGGATTTTGACACAAGTCGATCGTCTTTGCACGATGGAGTCTGTCTTTGCTGGCTGTGGTCGGGCAATAGATTAGCATCGATATTGAGCGTTCGAGTCACGGAAACAACGTACACCAGGTCTCACACTGAGCGTTCGTCAGTATCGTATTGACGACCACAGCAGTCTGCTTACCCATAACCTAACCTAACCGACTTGGAGGCTGCCCTGGACTTCTTCCAGCTAGACGTTCGAATCCACCCTCGTCACGCTCGCGTGAATCTTGCTCTTTGCAACGAGTTGGCACAAGAACCGAGCAATCTCGTCGTATCCCTCCCATTCGGGTATCTGACGCGCCCGCGACAGCTTCGGCTCTTTCTGTGCTCGGATGGATCCATGAATGGAGTGTTGGCGTGAGATTCGCTGGACGCACTGTGAAGGGATTTTGACAAAGGTCGATCGTCTGCACGATGAAGTCTGTCTTTGCCGCCTGTGGTCGGTAACCGTTCAGTGTCGTATTGAACGTGCGAGTCACGGAGATAACGTACACCAGGTCTCACACTGAACATCCGTCGTTAACATCTTACTTACGTCGACAGTATGAATCAA
Source organism: Hortiboletus flavorubellus (assembly GCA_038093115.1). Taxonomy (NCBI): domain Eukaryota; kingdom Fungi; phylum Basidiomycota; class Agaricomycetes; order Boletales; family Boletaceae; genus Hortiboletus; species Hortiboletus flavorubellus. The sequence continues at coordinate 4,209 of JBBPRR010001516.1, read as the reverse complement.
CTTACTTCTAACCGATCTCCACGCAACGAATACTGTTCTTAGCATCACCAACTGTTCGGTTCGGAGCGAGACTGACTTACGATCGGAACTTGTGCTTGCAAATCATTGGGAGATCCGTATTCTTGTCGTTGGTAGGTATTACTGGCGCTTGATCGACAGCGAACCTTGATCCAAGTTCGCTAGTGAATTAGGATATTGGGACAACATTGGATATGATCCCCGAAGAAGGTCTTACAGTGACAGTAAGCGGACGAACCTCGTCGTTGTGTGCTCACCCCAGCAGCCATCTGTAAGCACGATTCGTATAAATCACCAACTCACCTGAACGGAAGCGGACAGGATCATTCTACAACATACTTGAGGCGCACTCAAGGCAGCGTGAGGACGGTGAAAAGTAGACCACGACAAACCATACCTGATATGATATGGTCTAAGTACCAGCCAAGAAATCATGACGAACAGCTTGCAAAGACAGGCTGGATTTGACATAGCGGGCACTGTCGGCAGCTACATCATTCCAGTATAATACGACATCTCTGCCTTCTTGTCTATCACCTGCGTCAACGAGCCCCTCGAGGTACTCCGCAAATTTGAACAGTGGACATGAGCAACCAGAGAACTTAATTTTTCAAGCAGCACACCAATATTCGAAAAGCAACAAACCAAAGAAACCAGACCGTGTGAGTGCTTACCCCTTTCCCCGCGGCCGCAGCCCTGTCTTAGACCCCAGAGGGAGAAAGGGCAAATTGTGACTCGCCGCATGAACATAGATCGAGGTGGACGTACTTAGCCTTAGTAAGCACGCTGGTGCCGAGCGCTCGTCTCAGAATTAGTAATCCTTTGTACACGACCAGAACTCGGGCCGCTGCCGAGGCCCGGCGCTTCTTTCCTAGCATATCGCCTGTCACTGGCTTGTACTTAAGAAGTTGGGCCAGCGCCCTCAGGCCTCAGGCCTCACCTCTTTCTTTCCTCCCTCTCAGCTCCCTCGTCTTTTTCGCACCGACGCAACTCCGTCCTCTTGCCACAACCATGATGGCGCAACCACTGCAACCGCTTCCAGACATGGATAACCCGGCAAGCATGCAGGCGGTGTCGCAAGAGCTCACCCGCTTTCAGAACCTCCCTCAAATTGCAAACGGCCAAGCGCTGCATGCCCAGATCTTGGAGCTAAATCAGATGATGGTTCAACGATTTGAACAGTTGGACCAACGTTTTGTGCAAATAGATCAACGGTTTGCACAAGTGGACCAACGGTTTGCACAAGTGGACCACCACTTTCACCAACTGATGAATCGTTTTGATCAGCTTGACGAGACTGTGACCAGGAGGTATACTTATCCTGAAGATAAGGTTTCTTCTGCTAACTGCCATTCAATATAGCTTTGATCTACAGCCGATGCGTTTGTACAACCAGTCTATTGGGACGCGGGCCCGGCTCAAAGGCCCAGCTGGCCCCATTCCGGATGGTTACCCAAATATTCGTGACGATCTGTATACCGCCACAAGTAAGTATTTTGATTTTTACAGTGAGCTTACTTCAGTGAGTTTACTTTGATCATTTCCAAGTCGGACAATGTGATGCGTTGGCGGGATTTCTTAACCTTCCACCCCTTCAACACCCCACCGTTGGAGAAAAACGCAAACAAATTGCAAACTATCTCGGAGTTATGTTATCATAGTGATAGATTGTGTATCATTTGAACTGAGGGCAGAATTGAACTTGAACTCCAATGCCAGACCATCACCGAGATATATTGAACCTAGTTATTGTTACTACAACTCGTCATGCAACGAAGACGCTTCGTCCGCCAACAAACTCCCGGTGTTTGTCAGACTCGGAGGCTGCCCACCACTTCCAGCCAGCACATTCGAATCCGCCGTCGCCACGCTCGCGTGAATCTTTCCCTCTGCAGCAAGTCGACGCACGAACCGAGCAATCTCCCCGTCGTACTCTTCCCATTCGGGAATCTGACGCGCCCGCGACAGCTTCGGCTCCTTCTGTACTCGGATGGATCCATGAGTGGAGTGTTGGCGTGAGATTCGCTGTACGACGTACCGTGAGGGGATTTTGACATAGGTCAATCGTCTTTGCACGATGGAGTCTGTCTTTGCTGCCTGTGGTCGGGTAACAGATTAGTATCATATTGGACGTACGAGTCACGGAAACAACGTACACCAGGTCTCGCACTGAGCGTTCGTCGTCAGTATCGTATTCACGACCACAGCAGTCTGCTTACCCATAACCAATCCTCATGCAAGGAATACTGTTCCTACATCAGCAACTGTCCGGTTCAGAGCGTGACTGACTTACGATCGGAACTTGTGCTTGCAAATTATTGGGGAGATCTGGATGCATGTCATTAGCTGGTATCATTGACGCTTGATCGACAGCGAACCTTGATCCAAGTTTGCTAACGAATTAGGATCTTGGGACAACATTTGATATGACCCTCGAAGAAGGTCCTACGGCAACAGTAAGCGGATGAACCTCGTCGTCATCGTCGTGTGCTCACCCCAGCAGCCATCTGCATTCAACCGTTAGACGATGCAAGCACGATTCGTACAAACCACCAACTCACCTGACGGAAGCGGACAAGATCTACAACATATAGCGCACTCGGGGCAACGTGAGGACGATGAAGAGCAGACCACGACAAACCATACCTGATATGATACTGTCTACCAGCCAAGAAGTCATGCCAATAGCCCGTTTTCCAGAAGCGGAACCCTTCCATGTCATAATTATCGTCCCCCATCGGCGTGTAGCCGTACGGCGCTCCATGAAGATCCAGATCGACCAGTTCTTGCAGGTCTGCCCGCACGATCTGATCAGCGTCGACAAAGATCACCTTTTTGAGGTCCATCGGGAAGAGGACATCAAGAAAGAGGATTTTGTAGGCCCATATGATGCGCTGCTTTTCCTTCTGTGCTCTTAGCCACGATGGCCATTTGTAAGTCACCAACTCGTACTGGAAACCATACTCTTCCGCCATATGTGGTATGAATTCCTGAATGGTGTCAACACGGCACAGGAGGACTGTCGAGACACTCACAAGGAAGGATGGCGAAAGGAAGTTCTCGATGAACCAAAACTTGACGCTGCTGTTGGTATTACGCAACACGCTCAAGATCATGATCGAGGCGAAACGCTGTAGTAGAACCGCTCAGCGCTCGGTCGTTAAAGCCCGAAGGGATCTTACCTCATACAACAGGCCAGACGCCACAGTGAATATATTGATATCAGCTTGACCATCGCCTTGTTTCTGGATAGCCTTCGTCTTTTTGTCGTCCGCTTTTGGCGCGAAGAGCGAAGACACCCTAATATGAAAGTCAGAGCAAGGACGAATGAGAATCTTGCAATACTTGCTTGGACACCCAGCTTTCCAAAATGTTCCCTGATCCTTCATTGGATGCAGCTTGCAACCCATCGAGGACATCCCACCTCTCCGTACCAGGTTTGCGAGCCAGTCGAGGGTACAAAGTGAGCCCATCAAAGCTCATCACCGTGAACTCATCACCAACATCAGCCACCGACGGACTATTCCATCCTTCGCTCCCGACGCTCTCTAACTCGTAGATCTCTCTCCCGCGACCCTCCCGAATCTCGAGTCGGAATGTCCCTGGACGTGCCTTGAATTGGAGGTACCCCAAGTTGGCAACGACCTGCGTGTCGTCAACGATGGACTCATCCTTGGTGCTGACGAGTTGGAGCTGGACACCTCTGGGTGGGTTGGCGGTCTTCAACTCTCGCGCGTGTCCTTCCACAACGAGGTAATCCAGCGCAAAGAGTGCTTGGACGCCTTGGGCCTGGTCTTCAGGAGAAAGCTTGCCAAGCTGAATATTGTCGAGATCGTATAGGGCTTCGCGTGGGCGCACGAGCCAAGAGGGTGGAACATCCATGCTCAACGTATAAATTGGCTCCAATGGAAGCCCATTGAACGTAACCTGCGCAGGAATTTCTCGTCTACGGAGCGGGTCAATACTAGAAGGTAAAGTCCTGAAAGCATGTGTTTACCCGTCGACATCATAATTAAGACGCGGGGCGACGTTGTAACGATAGAATTTCTTGAGTGGTATCTGAATTTCACGAAACTTTCAGAATGAACTCGGTAACCGATTCAGCGTATTCTCACCTCGGTGTGTGGAGTAGGATTCAAGTAGAGTTCGATGTAGATATCGGGGAAAAGTTCAGAGAATCGCTAGAGAAAG
>JBBPRR010001515.1:0-10297 GCA_038093115.1 Hortiboletus flavorubellus | reverse complement strand
TATGACTTTCTTTTAAAGGGTCTGAGGATAGGAATGGATATAGAATTCTTTGAGAGTGTGGCTGCAAACTGGGTCGTCGTCGGGTGTGATCGTTGTGGTGCGCTGTCTAACTTTATCTTTTTGTTCATCGGCTGTGCGTTGAGATGCGGCGAGCTTGTCGAGGAGTTCTTGGACGGCTTTTCCGAGATGCACAGTTTGGCAAGTGGGGAACACACTTGAGTCCTCTTCGTGAGCGCGTAGGAACTGGTGAGGACATCCTTCTGGTGGATTTATTGAGATTTGACGAGCTGATTACGCTACGTGATTCGGATCTAGGCGTCCTGCGATAAGACGAAGAACGGCTTGCTGAGGGAACCGGTTCAACCACGAGCTGACTTTGACCGGGAAGTAGTCAGCAAGGAGGCAGGCGGTCGTAAAGTCTACGGAAAAGAGTATCATCTGAAACGAACGGTCCGCCCAGATACACAGGCTGATTTAGGACGGCCTCATCGTCATCGTCATCACCGTACACCTCATCAACGAGACCCGAAGCACCAGAGGCATACATGACACGCGCGACCGCAAGTTTCAGATTGCAAAACGATGGGTCGGGTGCGTCAATCATCTGGCCATCCTCTCCCTTGCAAAACACAATCTCGTCTCCATCCCTGAGGCGCACTGTAGCTGGATGCCTATCGCGGACACTACGGAATATGTATTTGTACTGTCGAGAGAGAATTCAGAGAGTAGAATCTATAGAAAACAATGTGGCTTGCCTCTCCGCTAGGCTGTTGCAGGGCCTCAATTCCCCATGCGAGCCGATCGAACGAGGTACGAGCGTTGCCCTCCACGTTAAATGCATTAGAAGGATGATTGATCTTCTTGCGAACGACGTCGGCGGTGATTGCGCGACCCGTGAAGGTTTCCAACGTCCTCAACGTGACGGACTGACAGTCATTAGAAAATGGAGAGCACTACAACATTTGCCCTCCGCGCACCTTATCAAGGAAAGAAAATGGTAGTATATACGCACAACTAGGGTCCACAGAATCTCCAGATGATCGGAACGAGTAGCCGGTGAGAGGGCAATGATATCCGTCCCGTCTGCAAACCTTCGAAGACGGTCTCAAGGGGTTATCATGACCTATCAGAGGAATTCACTCACCAGTGTTTTCAATGCAGATTTGTTTCTGTTGATTGTCGCATCATCCAACAGCTCTTTGATGCTACGTAAACGGGCGATATCTGGGGTAGGATGTATGGACTCCTCTGGTGTCTTTTTACCCCCTGGATTTCGAGCTGGGCGAACTGGCATGAGGCACAAGTCAACCAGTAGACGTTGGAACATACTAGCGATGAGAAGATGATTCAGATATTCAGTAGCAAGATCCAAGGTCGGCTCGAGTTCCGCCTGGACTTGGTCTGGCTCGCGTTCACGTAAAATTGCCAATATCTCTTGTGCCCACTGCTCCGGCTGAAGGGTGGATTGAAGGCGGACAACTGTATCAACTATACAGGATGATAGGTTTCGAGGATGAATGGGCGCTTTCAGATGAGGGGGACATGCCTAAATTGTAGATGCTCCGTATCTTCTGAATTTCGGAAAGAAAGTCTAACGCCACGGATTCCGAAGCTGGAGAATGCTCTACAATGCTGTGGATAAGCTTGGCGGCGTCGAGCTGAAAGGTTGGGTTCCGGCGCATGCCCAATTGTGAAATGACGCCGAACGAGAAGTCCGAGTTTGCCACCGCTTTGCACAGTGAGAGGAGGTATAGCGCTACTGATGGCATCGTCCGCAATTTGGTTTTTTGGCTCGTATCCGGTGGCTCGTCTCTGGTGCGTGTGGCAGATAGTGGATACTACATAGTATTGTCGACAGAAAGCAACCTGACAAACGAAACTCCTATAAGGAGTGACATAATACAAGCTCTTAGGGCCGTTCGCGGTCCGGGAGAGCCTCATTTTGGATCGTGAGACCGGTCCAGGAACCTGTCGAGTCAACCACGAGTCGACTTTGACTGGAAAGTCAGCGAGGAGGCTGCCATTCTGACTAGTTGACCTTACTTTCTGGGAAAGAGTAATTTCACATAGACAACAGACATTCTAGTCGGTCGTAAAGTCTACGGAAAAGAGTATCATCTGAAACGAACGGTCCGCCCAGATACACAGGCTGATTTAGGATGGCCTCGTCGTCATCGTCATCATCGTAAACTTCATCAACGAGACCCGAAGCACCAGAGGCATACATGACACGCGCAATCGCAAGTTTCAGATTGCAAAACGATGGGTCGGGTGCGTCAATCATCCGACCATCCTCTCCCCTGCAAAACACAATTTCGTCTCCATCTCTGAGGCGCACCGTAGCTGGGTGCCTATCGCGGACACTACGGAATATGTATTTGTACTGTCGAGAGAGAATTCAGAGAGTAGAATCTATAGAAAATAATATAGCTTGCCTCTCCGCCAGGCTGTTCCAGGGCCTCAATTCCCCATGCGAGCCGGTCGAATGAGGCACGGGCGTCGCCCTGCGCGTTAAATGTATTACAAGGATGATTGATCTTCTGGCGAACGACGTCGGCGGTGATTGCGCGACCCGTGAAGGCTTCCAATGTCTTCAACGTGTAAGGCTGGCAGGTATTAGAAAATGGTAGTATATGCGCACAACTAGGGTCCACAGAATCTCCAGATGATCGGAACGAGTAGCCGGTGAGAGGGCAATGATATCCGTCCCGTCTGCAAACCTTCGAAGACGGTTTCAAAGGGTTATCATGGCCTATCAGGGGAATTCACTCACCAGTGTTTTCAATGCAGATTGGTTTCTGTTGATTGTCGCATCATCCAACAGCTCTTTGATGCTACGTAAACGGGCGATATCTGGGGTAGGATGCGTGGACTCCTCTGGTGTCTTTTTACCCCCTGGATTTCGAGCTGGGCGAACTGGCATGAGGCACAAGTCAACCAGTGGATGTTGGAACATACTAGCGATGAGAAGATGATTCAGATATTCAGTGGCAAGATCCAGGGTCGGCTTGAGTTCCGCCTTGATTTCATCTGGCTTGCGTTCACGTAGGAGTGCCAATATCTCTTGTGCCCACTGTTCCGGCTGAATGGTGGATTGAAGGCAGACAACTGTGTCAACTATACGGGATAATAAGTTTCGAGGATGAATGGGCGCTTTCAGATGAGGGGGACATGCCTAAATTGTAGATGCTCCGTATCTTCCGAATTTCGGAAAGAAATTCTAACGCCACGAATTCCGAAGCTGGAGAATGCTCTACAATGCTGTGGATAAGTTTGGCGGCGTCGAGCTGGAAGGTCGAACTCCATGTGCCCAATGGTGAAACAACACCAAACGAAAAGTCAGAGTTTTCCATCGCTTTGCACAGTGAGAGGAGGTATAGCGCTACTGATGGCATCGTTCGCAATTTGGTTTTTTGGCTTGTATCCGGTAACTCGTCTGTGGTGTGTGGCAGATAGGGGATAGGTAGGCTTACACAACAGCCTGCTCCGTTGTGAGTCGGTTGCTTAGACACTTCTTCCACAGGATTCGAATGTTTTGAACACATGGATGTAGGATTATCATGTCGGCAGTACATGAACACGAGCATACGATGAAAGTGATGCATGTAATGACAACAGCAGAAGACAGCGACTAAAGTGCGGGGGACAAGGCCAGTGATGTAGAGAGTGAAAAAGGGGGAAGAGGAAGAGAACAGAGGAAAAATATGTCTCACGTGCAATGAAGAATCGGTGGATGGCAATGTGAATGTAAGGATAAGGTTAATGGTACGATGCTGAAAATGCAAATCACGTCACGAGGAAGAAGAGATGAGGATAGGGTAGCAAAGGAATCTGAATCCGACCGTCCGTTAATATCCAAGACTACGGGCACACGAAATTGGGATGGCTATACCGCTTATGCAAGTCGCAAATCTGTGCCTGGTCTGTCGACCATATGCGACGCATCTGCCCAGCTCGATGGTACGGGCTCGCCGGAATCAGATGTCCCTGCGATCGTCGCTGGCGCTGTGATAAAAGACTGCGCTGCGGTACTGATATCTTGTCGACTCTCGGTGTTTCTGGTGGTTGGAATGGTGATTCCCGCTCTCTCCACCTCACGTTCACGCGTCGTCAACCGCGACGTCGTAGCCTCGGATGGCACCGAGATGGATATGTTCGAGGCAGTTGGGCGTAAACTCGGGGCTGACGCCCTAGCCATTGGTGACAACATCGGCTGTCCGAACGTGTAGTTCTCATGACTGCTACTGGCGTGCGACGCGCTCCCAGAATGGGAACGCGAATCAGACGTATAAACCACGTCTTCCTCGAGTCTTGACCTCGACGAGTTGGCCCGCGTACGCATCGACTGTACGAGCTCGACCGACGACCGTGACGCGTTCCCCAGACTTTGGATGAGGGATTGGGTGCGCGAGCGGGCAGCGGATCCAGCTCTAGACCGCGAAGATACCGAGTCTGATCGCGACTGCGAGCTGGATTGATCGCTGCGACGTCCCCGTCGACGTCGGCTGCTCACGTTGGACGAACGTGGGCTGCGCTGGGGAACGCCCAGTAGACCCAAGCTATCTTCGCCCTCTGCCGCTTCATGGGGTCCCTCCGGTTCGGGCTGCTCCATCATCTGAGGCTCTTCTTCTGCATCGTCCATCTCTTCGTCCACATCCTCACTCAAGAAAGACTCGTAACCGCCTGGCATGTGATCAGTAGTCTCACTGTCAGTACGAATCCTAGGAGGGATCCGGCCTGGGAACACGACTGGCGAAGGCGAGGATGGGAATGCAGGCATAGTTCCAGCACGTGCGCGCCCTCGGCCGGGTTGGGGATGACGAGGCGGCATAGGAATTGGACTACCGTATCCGGAAGTAGGGCTTGACATCACAGAGCCACTCACTGCCTGCGACATAGGTGATTCGGACGATGAATCATGGTTTCCGGTCGACTGTGTGGATCTTGAATGCACCGAGCGCGAATTCGACGAGGGCGAGGAGGACGATTGAGGGGTAGAGTGTGTCACGGCGCTCGAGGACACAGATGCACCGCGGGCGTGCGGGCGACGGAATTGGAAGGGATAACGGGAGGAGATGGGCTGGCCCAGACTCGACATCGAGCCAGAGGTGCGTGGCTGAGCCTCACTGCTCTCTTCCGCTTCTTCCTCTTCCTCCTCCTCTTCCTCCTCGTCCTCGTCCTCCTCCTTCTCTTCTTCCCCCTCTTCAACGTCTTCCCCTTTGGCTTCTTCCTCTGCTTGCTCAGGTCCCGAAGAGCGTTGACGCTCGGAGCCGCTCGAAACTGGGGATCTGCGTTTTTCCTTCCGCGAGCCAGGGGAAGGTGGGAACGGTATCTGATCCTGGGATGTCACCTGCGCACCATAACCTGTGAAGGGATACGGCAACTTCATTAACGGCGCCGAAGGACCCTCGATCTCCCGCTCCGCGGAGGATCGTTTAACCACCTTGGGAATGATGTCCGACAATTCAGGAAGCGGTGAGGGTGCGACACCTACCCCGTCGACCATCCGCGGATTTGCAAACAAAACCTCTGAAAGCGCACCTCGGCGAGCGGGCGCCGGTACAGAGGGTAAGCCCACAGCTGCTAACACCTGCTCAACTTCAAAGGTTGGCGCGGTTTGTACACCAGGTAACTCTGCCCCTTCTGCTTCTTCTTTCTTTGCCATGGTCGTGCTCCACCGCACAGGCGGCTTGACAGTAAGACAGAAATCAAACGCTTCTTGAATGCGCAGACGGGTACACGTCCTCCAGCTCCAGGGAAGTGCGTCGGTATCGTCAGCAGCGCCATCACTGTAAATGGACAAGGTCTTCTCGTGATCTTCTTCCTCCCATCTGTGACGGGGACCACAGAGTCCCGCGCAGCCTTGACCGCTCACGATCCATAGGCCGATCCTAAGTAATCATGGGGTAAGTAAGGGAAAAGTCGAGGTGAGAGTAGACATGCCAGCTGATGAAAAGGACGAGCGCACGCCATGCTGTCCACGCAGCATTGGCAAACAAAACGCCGCGAGCGTAATCCGTCAACGCGCCATCAGACGCACGGAAGAAGGTCGTATCTCGACCATTGAAGCCAGCTTCGATCAAACCAACGTATTCCGGATTCGCAGATGAGAATGACAGGAGCAAGGCGACGCAGAGACCTGCTCGGGGTAAGAGGAGGGCGACGGTGGGCAAGTTCTGCGAGTAAAACCAAAACGTTTCGGCGAGACCATCGCGGAGGCCACCATTTTCCCCAAAGAAGGCTGAGTATCGGATGTACTGCATGAAGCAAAAGTTCGTGTACGACGTCATAGAGGTAAGGTTGAACCCTGAGGAAGAAAGGTAGAGTGGAATGATGTGCGGTCGCTCTGGAACAGTCTCAGTCAGAAGTTCTTCACGGAGAAGAGGACAAGGAGCACTTACTAACACGCCATCGACGGTAAAAGGAGTAAACAAGTTCATAAAGCACAAACACTACGATGATCCAAACCAGCCAACAAGCAACATAGGCAGTCGCGCCAAGTGCCCAATTCTTTCCAGATCCTGACACACCAGGTGCTGTCGGATTGGGGTACCCTGTGACCCTACCAGTCTTGGTGAGCACGTAAGCAACACATAACTTTAACGAGAGACACGCACTGCAACAACATAAATACAGCATTGAAATCAAAAAAGGTTTGCAGAAGGATGTGATAAAAAGTAAACAAGGGAAACAGGTAAAAGTAGAGTTTAGCCCAGAAGGATGGGTTCCGCAGGAGCTCGGGATGGAGACCGTTCGAATTGAATTTAGGACGGGGTTGCGCACGGACCGCAGCAGACATCAGTGTCGGACTCATTCTAGCGGTCGTCGCGCGGGACCAGACTCGAGGGTGTAGTGGGTGACTGAACCGCGTCTGTTCTGTGATCTCACGTTGATCCCGACTAGGCTGGGTAGCGTCCTGCAGGCTGACAACACGAACGGAACGTGGAGTGGGTTTGCGACCGACGGTGAATGGTTCAACGGGGCTAAGCCCGGGCGTGAACTGCCCATTGGAGGAGTGAACGGTGGATCCAGGGTCCGGTGGGGGAGGGCGCCTGGGGAGCCAGGAGGGATAACCTTCCGAACCTTCGGACATCCTGGGAGGGGTGGACGAAGATGGTTGCTCGGAGAGTTCACCCCGCTGGTCGGACGGTCCAGGGGACGCGCTCTTCGGGGAGTCGGAGGGACTAGTGGGCTGAAGTCGTGACATCTCGTTAGCGAAATGGATTTATCATGCAAAGAGATAGTAAAATAAGCGAGCTCGTGAAAGCGTGGAGAACGTTGGTGTCGCGTTCGGGAAGAAGGGATTTTTTGTGTTGAATTTTTTAAAGAGTAGAATAGAGATTACGGATGCCGATGAAGGCGAGAGTTAAGAAGATAACGGATGAGGGCGGGCCTGATGCGAGAATTATTGGGAGCCTCGTGTCTCTGACTTTCCGCAAGTGAACAGCAGAAAGTTGAAGCAGGGAAAGGAAGGAGGACCCGCGACGGAAACCAACACGCGACCGCCCTGAAAAAGCACAACCCCCTGGCATCCAAAAAAGGAAGGTGGGCATGAATTGGTTCCGCTCACCATCAAATCAAGGTCCCAGTTACGGTAGCCTCTCGATAAAGATAGCGAGCCTGGAAAAATGACACAGTCAGTGACGAGAAGTCGTGTCGCCAGCGTGCACCCAAATACCAAGAGAAATTATCAGTGCGACGGATGGATCCCGTGTCGACGATGATGGTGGTTCAAAAAGAAGTCGCGTGTGCCCTGTGTGACTCCCCAGCAAACGTTGCTAGGCATTTACAACAGACGGATGGAACAAACACAACAAAAACAAAATTCCATCTTTCATTCATACCATGGCGATCCATCCTGTCCCCCACAACCTGTCACGCGTCTCTCGAAGTAAAATGAAGGACGTCGGAGCCCATCCCATATACAGCATCCCAGTCAAATCCACTCTGTTGGTTCTCCTTACCAAATGCTTCCAGGAGTCTCGCAGCTTCTTCCGTTCCGTTCACGACAGGCCGCGCGTCCTCGCTATTCTTGCCCCTGGCTCCCTGCCCATAGATACGCGATTTATCGCCCGAAAGGAACGTTCCGATATGTCGGAAAGTCAAGCTTATGCGCTCCCCGTTCATGAACTGCTCTTCGGGGGACTTCAATTGTATTGGTCGCTTGTCGTGATTGATTGCGTGCAACCACTTGGCGTTTGTCTCCAGTCCCAACACGAACATCGAGTTATGAGGGAGTGGGATTTTCTGCGACGACCGAGGGGCACCCCCTTGCCCTGTATTTTGCACGCCGTCTCGCTTCAAGCGCAGGGTCATGACGCGCTGTGCACCAAGGCTGACATTGACAACCTTGGACCCACGGACAACGTCTATGGTCTTATCCGAATGTTCTGAAATGTAATCTGCCCCACTTCGGTAATGCTGAATCAGGACATGGTTTACCGGATGGTCGAGTACCTTCTGCACGTGCGCTTGAATCAGAGAGACGGTTGGGGAAAACGGACGAAGGGCGGGAGACTCGTCAGCTGGATGCCGGTATATGGGAAAACTTGTTTCGAGAAGAACATTAAGAATAAATATAATTCACAGCCGGTCGTAACAGGCCTTTTGTTTCGCTCACCTTCCGTCCGCAGCGACGTTCCCCTCTACCGCCACCAGTCTAGGCACTTCCCCACCTAAAGGCGAATATCGTACGACATGAGCGCACGTGCCAGTAGAGGGTGTGTAAGCGCCAGACATACCCCGATGATACATGACGTTCCATGCCACCTCTTTTCTCATATTCTCAAAGGCAACCTCTGCCAAATCCGGCGGAAGGACGTCAAGGACGAGTCCAGAATCGCCCTCGCCAATTCTATCGCCTACTCCGAGGCTCGGAGGTGGTGCATTGCGTGGCCTGTATGAATCGAATCAGATCAATCGACCGAGTTGCCGCCGCAAGAATCGAGCGCACATGGTATGTGTTGAGTGCGAATAAGAGCTCAAAAGGGGGAGGGACCAGGGTCGGCGATAGCTGAAACGATAGCTCAGCACGCCGTTGTCTGCGGGCAGCTACCGAGCCAAAACGTCGAGGGTTGACACGTTGCTGGTGAGTCGCAAGGTGGCTACCTCGTGTCCTGAAAATCGGGAGAGTCAAACTCAAACTCTCACTGACCTTTTGGTTGTGTTCAGACACCCCGCTCGACGTGTGTCGGACCTCGGTGGCGAAGTGATCCACGTTGTTCCACAGCCTCGAACGTCTGGCTTGAAGATATGTGAACACGGGGCGCTGCCAGTGGCTGACAGCCTTTAAAAGAGGAGGGCATCGCTGAAAGTAGAAACATGAATGGTATAATTGATCCTATCAGTGCATAGCCACAGCATAATCTTGATGCCTCGAGGACACAACGTGTACTATTCCCAAACCTTACTACAGCTTGCTACCACGATGTTACTTCGCCCGAGTGCCGAAGCTATGACCCCGGGGATGACCGATGACCACTGGTCCGAACTCGCCTCCGATTTCGCGTTCCCTTGAGTGCACCACCGTAATTTGTGCATGATCTTGACAACAAGACAGGCCACGAGATAACACGGTATACGCACAAAGCTCGATATCAACAAGTACATCCACCAAGATCCACATCGACACGTCAAACTTTTATTCCAGTCCTCGGAACCGACGCCATCGGTAACGGCGAACGACCGAGTATTACGGATCATACATGCTCTTCAAAGTCGAGTTATATCCGTCGAAAAAGTTTTGGCAATCCACCTCCATCGGGGGCACCCTATTCGAACATCACGGGTGTCAGGGAACCACGTTCTCAGCCAGACATACCACGGTGACACGCCTCATTCAAGCAAGCACCTTCGTTTGGCGTCGCATCATACATCGCCTGGATGCCTGTCGAGACGTATCCTCATTCCAAGAAATCCCGCGCGTCGTCTCGATGACCGCATCTCGCCATACAGGATCCAATCTAGCAATATCAGGCTCACTCTGCCACCGAGGATGGTGCCATGTGGATCATGCCAAAGAGGAAAAATACAAATGAAAATTTGAACCATAGTCAGTGAGCAGTTGGGCGACTCGTTTGTGATAGTGACGTGGCCAAGGTCACGATTCCGTACGTGCCCGGGGCGCCGCCGCCACCACGAAGAGGTCCGATCTCTGATGCTCATTCGTGGACAAGTATTCGCTATGGAAAGACTCAACCATGGATATTTCCTCAACGCTCGACGCCTTCACGGGATGATCAATTTGGCAATCAATGGGGTCGTCAACGAGTTTACCAAGACCAGAGCTAGGCGACAG
>JBBPRR010001514.1:0-10301 GCA_038093115.1 Hortiboletus flavorubellus | reverse complement strand
GAAAGGGGGAGCACTCTGGAAACGGTTCTTCACCCTCCTCGAGAAGGGTCAGTACGTTTTCCAGGGGTTCCCTGTTAGGTGCCAAAGACATACGGGATACGTAGTCCTCAAGAGTGCCAGTGATTTTGACGACCACTGTCCGGATGGTGGGTGCACGGAGCCATGGTGAGTCACCTACGCTATCCCTATGCCCCGAATCCTAAATGCAACTGGTGATTGCCCTCTGCAAGCGGATTCACGCTCACATGTGGACACGCATGTCCGATGAAGTGCCACCCTCATCGGTCAGCGGCGCTTCATAACCCGCACGACAGATCGCAGTGCAAGTATAAGATGAACACGATGTGTCGGGTGGGTCAGCACATAACCACTTGGGAGTGCCGCTTTCTTCAGCCTCCCGCTTGCTCGCTTTGCGCCAAAGAGGCTGAGCGCCTCAAGGAGATCGCGCAGGAGCGCGAGGCGCAGAAGAAGCGTGAGGAGGCCGAGGAGCTGATGCGAGTAGAGAGGGAGAGGGTTGCCGAAGAACAGCGCCGGCTCCAACAAGAACGTGTGGCACGCATCCGGGAAGCACGGAGGAGGCTAGAGGAAGAAGAGCGCAAGCGACAGGAGGAAGTGACGCAGGCGAGAGAGGAAGAGAGGAAACGGCTCCAGCAAGTAGCCCTTAGAAGGATGATACAACGTCAGGCGGAAGAGGAAGAGAGGAAACGGATCCAGCAAGAAGACCTTAGAAGGATGATACAACGTCAGGCAGAAGAGCGGGAAGCGGAACGCCGACGACAAGAGCAGGAACGTCTTGCAGCCGAGAGACGACAGGAAAATATTCGTGCTGCAGCAGTTACTCGTGCCAACGAAGAAAGGAAGAGAGCTGCCGAATCTTCAAGCTGCAGCATTCAGTAATTGGATCACAATCGACCTGTAGCTGAACATCGAGAAGTGGGTCTCTTGGAGGTTGTCGTTTGATGGCGCTGGTAGGACCGTGTTGGAGCATTGAGCGAGCGGGCCACTTGCATTGATGGAAAGTCGAAGCAAGAAGTGTCGAAACTTGTGGAGTGCGCGCGGATATAGACACTGGTATCAATAGAATGGTCAGCCCAGGTGGCATGCTGTGTGGCCCGGGCGCAAGATGCACATGCATATACCCTCCCGTGACTCGACCACTGACGGCATGACTTGAAGATGGCCGCCCATCAACAGAATGCTTACCTCAGCAATACAGCTATGCCCAGCGGCGCAATAATGGCCCACCATCACCGCCTTCTACGTATACCGCAGACGGCGCGATTGATCGAGCATCCACTCGCGTTGATAAACCCCCTTGAATCCGCACCGTGCATGGGCGCCCTCCTCGTAGGAGACGACCATGACTGCATCTGATGCCCTCTGGTGGTGGTGATTGTCTGCGTACAGACCGAGTCAGGTGATACTTAAGCAGGTTTGTTGTCACAACACCAGGTCGAACTCGGGCACACCAAAACAGATCCCATTGACGATGCTAAGATCTGACCTCGCAAGCCCCCTCCAAGTCCTTGCTTACTGCCATCCCCCCACACATGGGAGCGCGGGCTTAAGATGAACGGGCCGCGTTGCGTGTACTTGGGGGTGAAATTTCAGCCAGTGGGGCCTTCAGCGCTCCGACAACTACACCCCCTTCCTCCGCGGTCAAATTCGATCTCGGAACGCCTTTCTTACTGCTGGGACTCGTTAAACACATCGGAAGCGTTGACCATGGTCAAATTTACTCTCGGTTGATGTCGCGATGTGGACCTGCATCCTCCAACTTCGTTCCGAGCTGAAGCTGTAATCCGTGCATGTGCCTCTGGGCGGTACGTGCATCGTCAGGTTGGCCCGAGTGGCCAGCCCGACACAGGTAATAACCATGTACAGCGCGATGGAGATGATGGGCGTAACCTGATAACCAGCAATAATGTTTTAGTGGGACTCTCCTCATGAAGAGGCAATGCACAATGGGCTGACCACACCACGTACTGACCGTTTGTTGGACTTCAAAAGCGAATCAGCGCCGCAAGAAGGACGAGAGAGTAAATCGGTGCCAGCGTCGATGAGGATATGCACAGACAGTCGGCCGCAGTTGAGATTCCTGGTGTCCATCCAGCCTCTCGGCCTTCGGGTCGGCACACCAACAGAACTAGTAAATAGGGAAACAAATGGAGAACCATTCATCGATATCAATTGAAAGATGACTACGTTTGAACTGGGAACAGATTAGTGCCAACGCCATTACCCAAAAACAACATGATAAATGGCGGGGCGTTCGTAGTCTTGCGTCATTTTCGATGCAGTATAACTACTCAAGACTCCAGCTTCGGACAGTGATTTCAGTCTACTAGTGCCTCAAAAATGTGTTGCATACATACCACCTATGACACACGAAGGTAGCAAAGGTAAAATCATGACGAGTTTAGATCGTCACACAACCGTACAGGTCCATATTTTGTAACAGGGGTAAAGCTGTCAACACAATGAGCGGACGAAAAGTTCAGTTCGACAAAAACAAAGCTCACGATGACGTCGTCGCCTATTAGTGTCTGGAGAGTATATATGTGGTTCTTGATGTCGAACATCCATTGCGATATGTGCAGGCTATGGGTCACTTGAGCCTGCAAGCATAGGACATGCTACGTGACTCAGACATGTCCCCCCTCGATGGGAAACGCCCGCTCGTTTCACTCTGGACTAGTCGTAAGACGAACCTATCATCGTCCTGGCCAGTGCAAGTCACCTTCCACTGGGATGAGCTGCGGGAGCTATTGGAAGGCGGGTATACGAGGGTGGCCGACAAGCTCTCGGAGTCAAACGGTCTGCCACAGTAGTCGGCGAAACAGCAGAGAGAATCTGACGCAGCCACGTCGTCGCCCTCGTCACGCTTGATACGGGCCTTCGGAGCAAGTGTCGGAGCGGGACGCCAATTTTCAATTCGGGGTCCTGGACTCGGAGTATCACCAACGAGCTTCGGGGGTGCCTGGAGGACAACGGTCTTCATTTTACTTACTACAAACAACATTCCCCACTTTGGCTGGGCAACTATTTATGCACGCAATCAGCTGAAAAAGACTGTATTTTAGTACAATCATATTCCAAAATTCTGCTAGGGTCTTTGCGATAAATGTAATTATGCCTTTTTATGATTATTTGTATCAGTATTTGTTGGATGAAAATTTATATCTTGCTTGAAGGTGGAGCATGGCCCTGGTCAGTCTTCCCCGTTTAAGTCAATCTGGAGAGATCGTCCCCTCACACTGAGCAGTCCGTAGCTCTTGTTACACAAGGTTCAAACTAATCACTGCGAGGTTTTTGCTTCTGGGTGTTGCTAACTCTACAAAGTTCACCAACGCGCCCATCATTTCCTTTTCAGGCTCAGTGCCCTGCAGGGCCTATTGCAAAAGAACATTGTCAGACCCTCTTATTCCCGTATATAAGTACTGAATGTGACAAATCCTAGGATTATCGTAATAACAAATCACCGCCGACGCGCCAGCCACTTTTCCATGGCTTGGGTTCATGCAGAACTCAATATGTATTACCTACATAGTGCCATGCTTCTACATACTCGTACACAACTATGATGGCGCTGCTTACAGCACGATTCGCGCGCCAATGAGCCTCTATATGAACACTAGGTGAGACGGGCGCCATTGATGTTGTATCCCCTCATCTTCTCCCCCACTTGATCGTTGGAGTTTGCTCCCTCCCCCCTTTGTTCCCAGACGTTACATCGGTGCCTTTAGTCACATGCCATATCTTGCGTATGTCGTGTATCAAGAGTCCATCAGAAAACTCTATGGACGACTGATTCAGGTGTGTCCAGTTCCCGTCACAATCGTCAGCCTGCTAAAGGAGTGTCAAACCCTTCTCGTTCTCCACAGAGTGTGCCTTACAGGTGGTCAGTTAATTAATATTCAATACAGGACGGTGTACCAACTAACCAACCTGTGTGTATTGCATCTAGATATGTATTTGCGCGACGTGTCATGGAATGTTCTTCTTATCACACTCGCTGTGTGGCTATCCCGGGCCTTGTTGGAGTGTGGACGAATGGCGGCACTCTAATTTATTTCGTGGCCTTTCAACTAGTACTTCGGTGGCCGGGTCATTATCAGTGAGTAGACGTCCCATTGGACACAAGGTTATGATGGGACGCCCTTTTTACCAGTTTTCATACACAGTCCCAGAGTTCAGCGCAGGAGAGCACACAATTCCTCCGAATGATTGGGTTCGTACAGCCCCCGCTGTCTTCATGAATCTGTGAGTGATTTATTTATGTTCTATGTACCGCGTGCCAACAACTAAGGAAAGTTCTAACCCCGTAGTACATATACGCTCATCCCAGTAAAGGTAACCACTCAGCTGGAGTGTATACGCATAGTACATGTGAACGAGCCGGAAAGTCGCAAGGAATGGTTGCGGTGCGAAAGCGGGGCACGTAGGCTTAGGTGCGTTTCGGTGCTTTTAGGAGTCCAGCCTAGGATTCGGTCATGAAGCTTACGTCCAGTAGCGTCACGGTCCCGCCATAACCCCGTCGGGGCATGCCGCGGGGTAGGGAATGCGCACGCATAGTTGGTGGGGGAAAAAGCATAAAAAGGACGGTGCTACACCAATCCCCTGTTGACGACGATCGTTTAACACATCTCCTGTTTGCAGCACGGTGCTAATTACTTCCTAGTCCTACGTCATGAATTTCCCTCCGACATCTCCTAGCGAGCCTTCCACCCCATCTCCAGAAGCTACGCGGCCATGTGGCCCCATGGTAGAAATAGATGATGACCTTGTATTCCAGTCCATGCCATGCGACCTACGCACCTTGTCTACTGCTCACCCCGCTTTGCAGAGTGGGTTCCCCTACCCTCTGTTTGACCCAGAAGAACCTAGGTTGGCTTCGGAGGGAAGCTTTCCGTCCCTCACTACAGCAGATGCATCACTCCCTTCTGTGCAGTCTTATACACAGTACGATACTTTTTCCGGTGACATTCAAGTTGGCCCTTCGATACTTGCCGCTGTCTCTGGTCCATCAGAATCCACCGCTTATGTGGAGCAGAACGCTTCGGCGGACAATGTGGGTCATGCTGTGATATACAGTTAATCGTTGCTGACATCACCGATTTGTCGTTAGACCGTCGCAGCCGGCAGCCAGCCCACATCCCCTCACGAACGAGAGCACGAAATCTGGGACGCCCTCCCCAGTATGGTGGTCTCCGCACCCACCGGTGGACAGCCAATTCCAGCCAATTCACATCCCCAACACGAGGTGTCGTGGTACCTGATGTGGCGGAATGCTGTCATCACGAACGGGCCTCGCAACTTCATACCCCAGACTATCTACCAGCCACGCTCTCATGGAGACAAGGAGCGATACGTATCACACGCCCGGTTGCACCCTCCCATCATCTTCATCGGACAGAACTCGTCTGAATGGGGTGTACCCATCTCACACCTACTGTCCAAACAGTTGGCTAATTTAATTGCGGGGCACGAACCTGCATTCCCATCGTGCGGGCCTTCGATAGGAATCCGATTAGAGGTATGTCACCCTTTTTAGTTCTGTTTAGGTGACCGATCCCCATGACTGATGGTCCCCAAGTGGCCAGGCTACCATCCATGCCACAAGCAAGTTTCGACGAAAGATTATACTCACAAGCGCCTCATGATCAATAAGGCAAAGTTAGCGAAAGTCGTCGCAAGATGGGTTAAGAAGTTCATGGATGCGATGAGCAAGCAACCAATGCAAGCGGGGGCTGACAGGCGATGGAAAGTCGGCCCTCGTAACATCACAGTAAATGACATAATCCTCGTTAGCCTCCATCACGTTTCCCAAGGCAGCTGGCAGCCGCAGCTGCGTCTCCGCAGGATTATCGGGACTAATGTTGTCGCAGGACCGCTGGGCATCACTCGTCCTGACACGGTGATAAGCAGCGCAAGAGACACAGATATCAGGTGATTGGAACCAGATAAACAAGTATTCCCTGCCGAACCTCCATATTCCTTCCCCTACGGTGACTATTCAACACAGATGGTACCTACTGCCTGCAGGTTGTCGTGGTGGAGGTCGAATAGTTCTTGGCGTTATGATAACAAACATCCCTTGGTTGATAACCTGTAGTCGGAGCTTTTTTTTCTTTCTTCTTTCCTCGATTTCTCATGTTCGATATTGTTGTGGTTGGCAAGGCCCCGGTGGCCAGCAAGACACTTCTCAATCTTAGTGCCAAACTCGCAGACTGAGACCCGGCTTACAACACAGCAAATCTGATCACGAGGCCCGAAGATGTGACTCACTCAGTCAAGACAAAGTACCATGTACGTCTGATGAGCTGTCTCATGGCATGTCATCTTCCCTGCTAAGTGCGCAACGGCCCCAATTGCGATGAGTTTGACATATATTCGACGCATACACATATGAATAGTTGTGGCGCTTTGCAGTGGTGACAAGTTCAGCCGGGGATATTGGGGGGAGCATCGCACTGTGGCTTGCCAGGAATGGACATGGAATCGAACTAAATGACTGCAGCCGGGGAACTGAAAACTGGATTGGGAAAGAGAAATTTTCGGCAGCGGACGTGAACGTGGAAGAGAAGGGAAAAAAACTAGGGCGTCTCGATGCGGCACCCAATTGACGCCCCTAAACAACCAACCCCTGACTCTGCATTTTCATATCGGAACTCAGATCAGGCTGACAAGTTCATAAATAACTCATTAATATCAATTAATAGTAAGGTGATCTGGTGAGCATAGTTCGTTGTTCAGCAAGATGATATTTATGCGGAACCAACCGACGTACTGAGTAGTAATCCCAGTCTCGGCTGAAGATATCACTGGCCCATTATATCACCGGGATGTATCTCTTGTCCTACGGACAACTCACGTAGTTTAGACCTCGCAGGTTCGACCAACAGTATGCGTCGTTCTTGTAGACTCCTAACGAGATGATGATGCCTGGCAGTATGATCATTCATCATCTCAAACTTACGAACCTGACAGATCCATGCACTTCGACGCAGTCGTGAAGAGCTTGCTTACCGCAAATCCAGATTTGATCGTGCCAACTTGAAGGAGAATCCCGGAATAACGGGACCAAATGTGCGTTGATCTTCCCTGCTCCTTACATACAATTAGGAGCTTCGCCTTTGTTGACACACTCTTGGCGTCTGGCAATGGCACACGAATCTTGTGGTTGTTTGAAACTCCGCTTTGGCAAGGACAGGTCCGGTCAAACTTGAACTCAAACACGATCGAGAGAATACCGAAATGGCTTTGTGTTCGTTCAACTTCGCAGATCTGAGTATACAGTACAATTGAGACGAGGATCCCTCAGCAAGCTGGATCCGGAGCCTCCGGCATGGCTGATTGACCCAAAGTACTACTGGTGCAACTCCGACCCACTGCGCAGGCCCATCAATGTGGCATTTTCACTCTCGGCGCAAGGCACAGAAATCCGATTACACACTTCTAGCTGGAGCGCTTTCTGCGTATCTCCGATATCAGCCAAGCTTCAAGAGGTCACGGTGATTGTCTCCGTAGTCCGGACCGTTCCAGGCCATGGTGCGTCAATCACCACAATGTTCGGAAGTGGAAAAGCAACAGACTTTCATCATATACCACACTACGACATCTGAACAACCACAGCCAAACGAGGAAAACTGAAATACACACGTTCAGCGCCCGGATGTCACGTCGTGTCTGGGGTGAACGTGAACTTCGCAGTCAGGCGACATCCTAATTCTTGCCCTGAGAGATGGAACGCAAGTTGATGGATGCGCTGACGCACTGACGATTCCAAAGTGCCGCTCAACCCATCCCGATTGGAAGGTGTATCATGCGCTGGACCTCAAACAAACCATCTCCTTTATCGTACCACTTCGAAGAATGATGATCACACAGATGCCACCGCCCAAGAAGACAAGGCACAACAGTTCTAGAAGCTACGGGACACATAAAGAGCGGGACCAGAGTGCGTTTGTTAGACAGACCGCCCTCCCTCCACTGCACACCCCGAGAACCACATATGCCTTTCGAATCAACTGTCCCTTCGAAGGGGGTCGCGTTAGTTACAGGCTCAGGAAATGGCATAGGTCGGACCATCGCCACCCGACTCGCGAGCGATGGCTACGATATCGCGCTAAACGATATCGCCATAAAAAAGCATAATCTTGATGCCGCCAGGGAAGAGATCGCTACAGCGTATCCGGGACGGCAAGTCTGTGTGCTAGTGGCCGACGTGCGCATTGAGGAGGAAGTGAAGGACATGGTCGATGCCGTGGTTGAAGCACTGGGCCGTCTCGATGTGGTAAGGCAACGCTCATATCAATTTCACTTCCAGGTTGACGATTCTCTATTAGATGGTCGCCAATGCAGGCATCTTGAGGACTGGTTCAATTTTCCAAAGTAAGTTCGTCGTTTTGCAGATGCGATTAATCGGGCGAGTCTCGACACCCACACCTTCCCACTTCTGTAGCCTCCGCAGGTGATCTGGACGCCGTCCTGGCGGTCAATGTTCGCGGAACATTCCTCTGTTACAAGTACGCAGCGCAAAAGATGATAGATCAAGGAACCAAAGGCCGTATTATTGGTGCTAGCTCTCTAGCGGGTAAACAAGGTCAACGCGACGTCATTTAACAAACTTCCCTATCGCATGCATCTTCACTTTCGAACCTGGCTAACGCAGCATCGGTATCAACATAGGACATCCATTTCTGAGTGCATATTGCGCATCGAAGTTTGCGATTAGGGGATTGACTCAAACCGCAGGTTCGATAACTCGAGGTCCTTGCATATAATAATCTGACGATGTTTAGCCATGGAGCTTGGGAGGCACGAAATAACTGTGAATGCATATGCCCCAGGCCCAACTGAGACCGCGATGCGTCAGTTTTTATTTCAGTACATCTTTCCCCTTCTTAACGAATGCCTATGCAGTCGATGCACTGCAGCAAGACATGATAAAATACATGGATGACGAGGGCGGGGTTATCGAAAAGGTATCGCTCTCGCGTACACTGGATCATTCGTTTGATCTCTACTCACCATGTTGAAAACAGGGGAAGAAGCTTGCAGCAGTTGGTTACTTGGGTACCACCAAAGATATTGCGGGTCTTGTGTCCTACCTGGTGTCACCAGAGGCGCACTATATCACTGGTACGCATCCTGCACTTGTACGCGACGGATGGCTTATAGTGCTTATCCCGTATAGGCCAGACGGTAACTAAAAATTCGTATTGAGGAGACTATCATTTGAAGTCTAACTTCGTTCTGATAGATATCCATAGACGGTGGGAGACACTTTGACTGAGACTCACGTAGCTGCAATGATAGGTTGAGATTAATGACATCTGTCTCTGTTCATGATAAATTTCGAGGATGATGCAGAGACCTTGCAAGATTTGACAAGTCCGCCTATGAATAGGTTGCTGATGTCACTCTCACAGGCTATGCGGAGTCCGTTTCACAACGATGCTCTCGCATCTGAGATTCAGAAGGAATTGATGCATGTGCTAGAGGTCCTGCCAGTGCCAATTGGTCAAACAGCTGAAATGAACGCTTAAGTTGGCTGGAATCTCACAGGTATGCGAGATCAAGTCTAGGAAAGGCTTGCCCTCCATAGAGGACACTTAATGCCGTCGGCCACCCTTCTCCTAAGACCAGGGCTGTGTACAGTACGCGTATAGTCGGGTAAAGGCGCGGTATCATCGAGCTGCAATTATGCAACCTGTTGACCTCAACCTCGGGGGTCATAACCGGCGAAGGCACGAGTAAGTATCCAAACTTATGCCATTCCTGAGTCACTAATTATAGCTAATTGTATTTCTGCTGCGACTGTGACGGCTCTGATACTTTCGTTGAAGGTCCATTGGAATGTCAAGCTTCCTGGCAGCAACGACTTCACTACTCCACACCACAGAAGCCTGAACCCGCAGAGCCTATCTTGACGTGGCTCGTATGAGAGTCACCAGGACTACAGTGAACTCGACAGCCGCTTCTTTGCTTCACTCGCTCCCTCAACCAATTAACAAACTTTGTACCAACAACTCACCGATTCTACTACGTATCACTCTCTGAGAGGCATCACTCAAGAACGCCAAACTCGGGCATGTTTTCATTCTCAGAGATTGTATTATGCTCAGATCTACCCGATTCGAACATCGATTTTACCTCCTCGATAGCGCTGCGTGCGGAATCCGAGTCGAACGCCATGTCATGGTTTCACATGGGAGTCCCAGAATTTCGTTCACGCACCCTGTTTTGACTATCCAAGTGCGGATTAAGTGGTTGTAACAGTAGAGGCAATGGTCCAG
>JBBPRR010001513.1:0-10302 GCA_038093115.1 Hortiboletus flavorubellus | reverse complement strand
CTTGTGAATACATACCAAGGGCTCCTTGTGTAAGGGTTGAAATATCTGATTTGCTTTGAACTTCCTGACGTTGGTATCGTCTTCATATAGCGCGCGACTTTTCCTCGGTCTCACAGAGGCTGGATTATTCCCTGGTGTGAACTACTACCTTGCAATGTGGTATCCGCGCGCAGATCGGGCAATGCGCATTGCGATTTTCTTCTCTGCCGCAACCGTAGCGGGTGCTTTTGGTGGTATTCTTGCGTGAGCGCTCTTTTGATTTGCATGCAGTATGTCACTCATGCACCAAAAGTTACGCTATCGAAAAAATGGATGGGTACATTCAAACGAAACTTTCTATTGGCGAGTTTATATTTTTCCTACAGGATCGGTGGCCTTCATGGTTGGCAGTGGATCGTAAGCATTCATGAAAGAATTGCATGGCGCAACACACTCACCCAAGGTGGTCAAGTTTTGCCTGGAAGGACTTGGCGAGTCCCCAGTCCACCGCGGGATGCGATTTGATCGAGCTTACATTCCTACAGCTACGATGATCATAGCTTTCGGGGCATTCTTCCTCATGCATGATGTACGTGCAAATGTCTACCGGCCCAGTGGAGATGCTTATCGCCACATGTCCAGTTCCCAGAGACAGCGTCATTCTTGACAGAGATTGAAAGACGCAATATCGTTGGGTTGTTGAAGCATGACTCGCAAAATCTTGCAACGCACTACGACTTCCAATTCGTTCTACAGGCCCTCAAGGACTATAAAACGTACATTCTGTCTCTTATATTCGTTGGGTATGTAACCCGAACTATCTTGTGTCTTGCTCTAACATTTGCGCGGACTGCTAGTTTGACCATTCCCGTTTTCACAATCGCTCTTTTCACCCCTACGATCATCAAGGAGCTCGGTTACTCTGCTGCTAATGCTCAGTTACTCTCTGTCCCTCCTTTCGCTGCGGGCTGTGTATGTACTATTCTTGTTGGTGTTTATTCTGACATTCGCAAGCTTCGTGGGCCGTACGTGATCGCCGGGGCATTTGTCTCTTTGATAGGATATATTGTCCTATACACTCAAACCAGCCCTGGGGCTTCGTATGGCGGTGCCGTCCTCGCTACGGTTGGTGTATACCCGACTATCGCTGTTCACCTTGCATGGGCTGGCTCGAATGCCGGAGGAGATGTAAAATGTGGTGCCGTCATTGGTATGCTTGTCGCAGTGGCGAACTTGGGAGGGCAAGTAACCATTTCCGTCCAATACGGATTTACAATCTGATAGAAGGATAATAGTTTCTGTGCATCCTTTATTTACTTCGATCCCCCACGATTCCATGTTGGCCACGGGACAAACATGGGTTGTCTGAGCCTCTCGTGCGCCTCTATCTAATGTCTACCATTATCTATTTGCTGACCACTTGATTATGATGATCAGTATGCTCCTGTCTACATTTGCGATGTGGAATTATAACAGAATCAACAAGCAGAAAGAAGAGCTGTGTCGCGAGGGTGGAATCACTGAGGAACACCAGGACGAGTTTCGAAACATGGGGGACGAAAGTCCTCTGTTCAGATACACTCTTTAGCTTGTTTCGTTATCTCAGACGTGTTACATACTTGCTAGCCTGATCAAGCAACCGTTGATTTTCCTGTTGGCACCACGTACAAACATAGCCAAAGCCTGTGTTTAGAAAATACTCCTACAACTTGTCAAGGTTCAGCTTTCCTGCCACCGTTGACGTTCTTCGCTTGGGTGGACGAGTTTCGGTATGCATTTGTACAATTTGACGCTGCAACCTCCAACGGCTGCAACGCAGGCAATTGTTGGTAACTTTTCAGGCGCCCGCACTCAGGAAATTATAGTTGCGCGCGGCACTCGTCTCGAGCTTCTGCGACCCGACGTCCAGACAGGAAAACTTTCCACAGTCATCGTATCAGATGTCTTCGGCTCAATACGTTCACTGGCGGCTTTCCGGCTGACAGGTAGTACTAAGGGTGAGCGCCTCGTACGTATTCACGCTTTTTGCTCCAATCTAAACTATGTTTTGTTCTCAGACTACGCCATAGTAGGGTCTGACTCAGGACGAATCGTTATCTTAGACTACGACCCGAAAACTAGCAGTTTCGTCAAGTTACATCAAGAAACCTTCGGAAAGTCTGGCGCGCGACGAATCGTCCCTGGTCAATTTCTTGCCACCGACCCGAAGGGTCGCAGTGTTATGATTTCCGCGATAGAGAAGGCGAAACTCGTGTATATCCTGAACCGAGATGCTGCGGCCAACTTGACAATCTCTTCGCCATTGGAAGCCCACAAGAACAACGCGATTATACACCACATTGTTGGTCTTGACGTTGGGTTCGAAAACCCCTTGTTTGCTGCACTGGAAGTCGACTACACAGAGTCCGATCAGGACCCAACTGGGGGAGCCTTTAACAACGCTGAAAAAGTGCGTTGTTTTGACCATTTCCACATTCTCGGATATCCACTCATGCGATTTTCCAGATGCTAACTTATTACGAGTTAGACCTGGGCCTCAATCATGTTGTTCGGAAATGGAGTGAACCCACTGACCCACGCGCAAATCTCCTCGTTCAGGTCCCTGGAGGCCAAGTAGCGTCAACCGATCGATTTGATGGGCCCTCTGGTGTCCTTGTTTGTTGTGAAGACCACATTATATACCGGCATATGGACAAGCCGCAGCATCGTATCCCCATCCCGCGGCGAAGACACCCGCTGGAGGACCCATCGCGGGGTGTCATAATCATCGCAGCCGTCATGCACAAGATGAAGGTCTGTTACTTCATAATTTAGCACCCCTGTGGCCTCAATGTACACATCGTTTAGGGCGCCTTTTTCTTCCTCCTTCAAAGCGAAGATGGCGACTTATTCAAAGTTACGATAGATCACGAAGAAGACGAAGTCAGAGCACTAAAAATCAAATATTTTGACACTGTACCTGTGGCTAGCAGCCTCTGTATTCTTAAATCTGGTTTCCTTTTTGTCGCGTCTGAGTTTGGTAACCAGTGAGTTGATGTTCCTGCCCTCTGGATGACGTCTTACCTCCGCGTAGTTATCTTTATCAGTTCCAAAAGTTAGGTGATGATGACAACGAGCCCGAGTTCAGTTCGACTTCCTACCCCTTGTTTGGCATGGCTGATCCGACTGCCCAATTGCCTCACTCCCATTTCCGGCCTCGCCCTCTCGATAATCTGGCCATTGCCGACGAAGTAGAATCCTTAGATCCTATATTGGATTCGAAAGTAATGAACATTCTGCCGAACTCGGATACTCCTCAGATTTTGGCTGCCTGTGGTCGAGGCGCGCGCAGTTCCTTCCGGATGCTTCGTCATGGTCTCGATGTAGAAGAATCCGTCAGTTCCGAGCTTCCAGGTATTCCGAATGCCGTCTGGACCACTAAACAACGTGAAGAGGGTGCGTACTTGTTGATGTCGACCAATTATATCGAATTTACCCCATCGCAGACGAGTTTGATTCATATATTATCCTTTCTTTCGTCAACGGCACACTGGTACTGTCTATTGGCGAGACAATCGAAGAAGTTCAGGATACTGGCTTCCTCTCATCAGCTCCAACTCTCGCAGTACAACAAATTGGAGCAGACGCCCTTCTCCAAGTCCACCCTCATGGGATTCGGCATGTCTTGGCTGATCGACGTGTCAACGAATGGCGCGTTCCTGAACGTAGGACCATTGTTGCAGCAGCGACGAACAAGCGCCAAGTGGTCGTCGCGCTGAGCTCTGCAGAGCTAGTCTACTTCGAACTTGACCTGGACGGTCAGCTCAACGAGTACCAGGATAGAAAGGCCATGGGATCAACAGTCCTTGCGCTGAGCATCGCAGAGGTTCCTGAGGACCGTCAGCGAACGCCTTTCTTGGTATGTTGAATAAAACCTTGTGCCTCGCAGTTACTAGAATTATCCCCCTTACGTAGGCCGTTGGATGTGAGGATCAAACCGTTCGCATCATCTCGTTGGATCCGGAAAGTACTCTGGAGACTATCAGTTTACAAGCGTTGACCGCGCCACCATCTGCCATCTGCATAGCTGACATGTTAGATGCCAGTATCAATAAGACCCAGCCAACGATGTTTGTCAACATTGGCTTGCAAAATGGCGTTCTTCTTCGGACAGTGCTTGATCCCTTGAATGGTCAGCTTACTGATACACGTACACGGTCAGTCCTCGTACTAGCTTGGTTAGTCGACCTTCTGATCCCCCCACAGTTTCTTGGGAACGCGACCTATCAAACTCATTCGAGTCCAGATACAAAAAAATCCCGCCATCCTTGCGCTCTCATCACGGTCATGGATTAACTACACGCACCAAAACCTCATGCACTTCACCCCCCTGATTTTTGAGAACCTCGACTATGCTTGGAGTTTTTCTGCAGAACTTAGTCCAGAGGGTTTGATCGGCATTACGGGAAGTGTTCTTCGGTGAGTATTCATTTCTTTTAGTCGACTCCAAGATGCAAACAGAGATTCGGATGATACCTCTGAAGAGGGGTGCCGAAAAGAGAAAATACCAATTGTTCCTACTGAAACGTTCAATTCTTCTCAGTAACGATGACCGCTAATATACGCTAATATATGCTATTCCCGCCAGCATTTTCCAGATACCAAAGCTTGGTATGAAGCTCAAGCAAGACTCCATCCCGCTTTCCTACACGCCTCGCAGGTTTATATCCCATCCCGCAAATCGCTACCTCTATCTTATAGAAGGCGACCATCGTGTGATGGGTGAAGAAGCAGTTAATAAGCATTTGCAGCAACTCGTGAGTGGCCCGTCATCGTTAAAGGATGTGATCACACGTTCCCTGTAGAGCGAAGCTGGCAAGATGATCGATCAGGAGATGCTTGATCTCCCGGCTGAAACCTTTGGTCGATGCAAGGCACCCGCAGGGACATGGGCATCGGCAATACGAATAATTGACCCAGTCGAGGCATGTAGACCTCCGTTGACTCAGTAACTTTTACTCAACGAACCACAGTCCAAGACTGTTGGCCTGATTCACTTGGATAACAACGAAGCGGCGTTCTCTCTAGCTGTTGTTCCGTTCGCTGCTCGAGGAGGGGAGCTGCATCTTGTCGTTGGTACCGCATCTGACACGATCCTTGCACCACGGTCATGCACTAGTGGTTTTCTGCGAACGTACAAATTTGTTGAGGATGGCGCAGGTTTAGAACTTATGCACAAAACTGAAACGGACGACGTGCCCCTAGCAGTCATGGCCTTTCAAGGACGGCTTGTAGCAGGTGTGGGGAAAGCACTCCGCATTTACGAGATTGGCAAGAAAAAACTTCTTCGCAAAGCCGAAAACAAAGTTGGTCCGCACACTATGTCGGTTCATGATCTAACTTGATATGCAGACATTCTCCTCCGCTATCGTTACACTCAACACACAAGGTTCCAGGATTCTTGTGGGTGACATGCAGGATTCGATCTTTTTCGCCGTCTATAAAGCACCAGAAAACCGGCTTCTCATCTTTGCCGACGATATACAACCGCGATGGATCGTTTCATCGACAATGGTCGACTATTGTACTGTCGCAGCAAGTGATCGGTTCGGAAACATATTCGTCAACCGCCTTGATGCCAAGGTTTCAGATCAAGTGGACGATGATCCCACGGGAGCCGGCATACTGCATGAGAAAGGCCAGCTCATGGGCGCTCCACACAAGACGAAGATGATCTGTCACTTCCACGTTGGTGACCTTGTGACGTCAATACACAGAGTATCGTTGGTCGCAGGGGGGCGAGAGGTGCTTCTGTACACTGGTTTACACGGCACCATCGGGATACTTGTGCCCTTCGTGTCAAAGGAGGACGTGGATTTCATCTCGACACTGGAGCAGCACATGAGGACAGAGCAGGGCAGCCTAGTAGGGCGTGACCACCTTGCATGGAGAGGGTATTATGTTCCCGTGAAAGCCGTTGTGGATGGGGACCTCTGCGAGACATACGCCCGGTTGCCCGGATCGAAACAGAGCGCCATTGCTAGTGAGTTGGACAGAAGTGTTGGGGAGGTGTTGAAGAAGCTGGAGCAGCTGAGGATTACCGCGAGTGGTTTCTGATCTGGGCCATGCGTTTCTTGTCATCCCATCTTACGATTTGCTGTACTTTATGTTTGCGCAATGCTGTCGTGTGCCAGTTCGATTTCGTGGTTTAACCACTTAACCCTGAGTGACACAGATCACGACCTTAATTCCTCTACGGCAGTGCGACACTGATTGGTAAATGTTCGCAGGTGTGCATAGCACCTTAGTAATTGTTGGGCTGGTAGTATGTCCAGACACTGATCAAATGTTCATTGAATCTAGGCGGACTTCACTGGATGGACCAGGGCTGGGCCGAACATACATTCTAGACCCCAGATGCTTAACCAATCAGACCGCTCCAATAAAATGAAGGAAAAGAAATTCTTGAGGGATCACATGCACGAATAACTAAATGGTGTATCTGAACAGAGGACTTTCGTCTCCCATGTTTTGAAAATCATCCCGGCGATCTTCAGTGATTCCACCCTCGCGACACTGCTCCTCCTTCTGCTTATTGATTCTGTTGTAATCCCACATCGCAAAGGCAGACGAGAGTATACTGATCATCAGGGGGTCAGTAAACAAATAACGGTGGACATGAAACAGAGGCGCACGAGAGGCTCAGACAACCCATGTTTGTCCCGTGACCAACATGGAATCGTGGTGGATCATAGTAAATAAAGGATGAACAGATTCTATCTCCAACTTCTAGGTTTGTGAATCACGGTGGGCCGGAGTTTGTGGCTTACCCTCCCAGGTTTCCCATTCCAATGACCATGGCAATGACGACGCCACGCTTCACATCTCCTCCGGCATTCGAACCGGCCCATGCGAGATCGACAGCAATGGTCGGAAATACACCGACCGCAGCGAGGATGGCGCCGGCATACGAAGCACCAGCGCTCGTTTGGGTGTATAGGACAATATACCCAACCAAAGAGACAAATGCTCCAGCAATCACGTATGGTCCACGGAGTTTGTGAACGTCCGAATAGATACCAACAAGGATGGTGGATGCACAGCCTGCAACGAAAGGGGGGACCGAAAGTAACTGGGCATTAGCAGCGGAGTAACCGAGCTCATTGATGATCGTAGGAGTAAAAAGAGCGATGGCGTACACCGGGATGAGTAAACTAATAGTCCATGCAAACGTTAGAGCGGCCGCTTGACGTAGGATAGCTCGATTTACATACCCAATATATATACTGATTTGAACATAAGTTTTATAGTCCTTGAGGGCCTGTAGAACGAACTGGAAGTCGTAGTGCGTCGCGAGATGTTGCGAGTCATGCTTCAACAACCCAACGATATTGCATCTTTCGGTCTCTGTCAGGAACGACGCCGTCTCTGGGAACTAAACATAAGGGCGATAAGCATTTCCACGGGACCGGGTAGATATTACCACGTACATCATGCATGAAGAAGAATGCTCCGAAAGCTATGATCATCGTAGCTGTGGGGATAACAGCTCGGTCACTTCCACCTCACTGTGAAGTAAGAGCTCACTAAGTCCTTCCAGGCAGAACTAACCACCCTAGATAAGTATATTGAGCTACATAATTCCTTGATGATTGCTTACTATCCACTGCCAACCATGGAGGCCACCGATCCTGCAGGAGAAAGATGAGATTGACGACAGAAGGGTTCTTTGTATCACACACCCTTCCATTTTTTCGATAACATAACTTTTGGTGCTTGAGTGACAGGTTGCACGGAATTCGAAAGAGTGCTCACGCAAGAATACCACCAAAAGCACCCGCGACAGTTGCGGCAGAGAAGAATATCGCAATACGCATTGCCCGATCTGCACGCGGATACCACAATGAAATGTAATAAGTCACGCCGGGGAATAAGCCAGCCTCTGTGAGACCGAGGAAAATTCGTGCGCTACAAGATGCCAGGATCAGAGGGGGGGCGCGAATTCTTTGAAACCTTACGCGAGAAGCCCTTGGTAGGTGTTCACAAGACACATAAGCGTCATGACCAGACCCCATGCAACCATGATCGTAGGTACTACATTGACAAGTCTGGTCAAAGGGGAAAAGCCACGCGAGAAGAATGATCGCCATACTCCACCTGGATGGTCGAAAGAGCTTGAGGATGATATTTCTGCGTGCGCGAAGGTTATTTCATAGAATGAGAACATGCTGCCCCGACTCACGATGGGACTTCCGCGAGACTGTATAGAATCTGAGAGAACGTTAGTCACGTTTTAAAAATGCAAGAAGGGTAAACCGTACAAAGAACACAGCAGCCGCAGTGTTATATTGAAGTCCTACGAGGTGCAGGTCAGTCGACATGCCCGCAACTTTAGCATTGCCTGCGAGATGGTGTAAGGCTTCCGACTTAAGGATCTAGGATGACACTTGCCGACATTCGTGCGATCTCTGGAGAGCGAAGCGTCGGTCAGATCTCAGGCGGACTAGACGTTCACTATAACTCACAAGAACGAAAGGAGATATAGCAAAGACACTAGAGGCAAGAGATGCCAGTCTAGTTTGCGTAATAGCCTGGCGCGCTCTGCAGGGCTGAGTTTCACGACATCGCTAGCATCGTCGACGGCGACAATATCCTTTTCATGATTGACAGGCTTTGTATCCACACTTGCCCTGGTCGAGAGTGGGGGGATATCCATCTGGGACGCCGAAAATGCAGGCGAAGGCGAGGTTGGAGCAAACTTGAAGCTTGACCTACGCCGAGCGCTTGTTACTCTAGTAGCCGCTCCCCGCTTATACCTCATGTGGACCTTAACGTCACGCATATGATCATGTTTGGGTCCTATCAGCGCTCAAGGTGAGCCTTTGTTACCATACAGTGAGTAGAAATTCATATGGAAGGTCACCTGCAGTGCTGTGGCTGGCATGCAGTGTCAATGACCTGGACTCTTCTAATACTACTAAACCTTGAATTCCTACGAAGCTGGCTGCCAAGCCGGCCGCATCCGAGTCAGTAAAACGAAGTTGCTCTAGCCAGGCATACAGGCTCCCCGAGTTCCTGTATGGGGCTGCCAATTTACCATCGTCCAATCGTAATAGTGATCTGAATCATGAACTCTGCAAACACGCTCTTCACCTCGAGTTGTCAGCAGCACTTTCATTTGACCACGTCACCACATCTGGTGCCATCCGCAAAAGAGATCAAATTGTCGGAAAACGATGTGTCAACCTAGTGCACCGCTTGCTACACGCGCCTCAGCCTGAGGCTGTCGCAAAGGAACATCCAATTGTGGTACAGATTGTATGGATCGGGTTGCCGGCAGCTTATTGTACATCGCGTCAGATTGCCATCTACTATCTCAGTTACTGTACTTTATTCCAACAAAAAAAAAAGATGAAGCTAAAGGGTATATCTGAACAGAGGACTTTCGTCCCCCATGTTTCGAAACTTGTCCTGGTGATCCTCAGTAATTCCATCCCTGTGACATTTCTCCTCCTTCTGCTTGTTGATTCTGTTGTAATCCCACATCGCAAATGCAGACAAAAGCATACTGATCATCAAGGGGTCAGCAAACAGATAACGGTGGACATTGGACAGGGGCGCACGAGAGGCTCAGACAACCTATGTTTGTCCCGTGGCCAACATGGAATCGTGGTGGATCATGGTAAACAAAGGATGAACAGATTCTATTTCCAATTTATTAGTTTGAGAATCATGGTGGACCGGAGTTTGTGGCTTACCCTCCCAGGTTTCCCATTCCAATGACCATGGCAATGACGACGCCACGCTTCACATCCCCTCCGGCATTCGAGCTGGCCCATGCGAGGTCAACAGCAATAGTCGGAAATACACCGACCGCGGCGAGAATGGCGCCAGCATACGAAACACCAGCGCTCGTTTGGGTGTATAGGACAATATACCCAACCAACGAGACAAATGCTCCAGCAATCACGTACGGTCCACGGAGTTTGTGAGCGTCAGAATATATACCACCGAGAATGGTGGATACACCACCTGCAACAAAAGGAGGGACGGAGAGTAATTGGGCATTAGCAGCGGAGTAACCGAGCTCCTTGATGATCGTAGGGGTGAAAAGAGAAATGGCGTAAATCGGGATGAGTAAACTAGTAGTCCATGCAAACGTTAGAACGGCCACCTGACGAACGATGGTTCGATTACATACCCAATGTATATACCAATTTGAACATAAGTTTTATAGTCCTTGAGGGCCTGTAGAACGAACTGGAAGTCGTAGTGCGTCGCAAGATTTTGCGAGTCATGCCTCAACAACCCAACGATATTGCATCTTTCGGTCTCTGTCAGGAA
>JBBPRR010001512.1:0-10313 GCA_038093115.1 Hortiboletus flavorubellus | reverse complement strand
GCATCAAACGCTGGGAAACAGGAAGAAGCAGTCGCAGCTTACTCTACTGCGTTATCACTCAGTCCCTTGACCCTGAATACGGTGCTGATGAAGTGGGCGAGCGTAATGTTGACTCGTGACTCGGCGGACGAAGCATTGAGAGCTGCCGTTAAGGTACGTTTTCAGTGATAAGTCAAGTGTAGACAGTGACATTTGTTCGGTTTAGTTCAAGATTCCGAGGTTTGTCATTTACCGCGCCGTTTGCGAAATTCTGGAAAGGGATGGTCGCTTCACGGAGGCGGTCGAGTGTTTCCGACAGTTGCAGAATGCGCTACTAGACGACACGACCATGCACGATGAGCGAGGGGAATGGGAACGCGGTGAGTGGTTACAACCATGACATAACGGGCTACTAATTCTAACATCACACCTATAGACTTCCGAGGACGCTGTGTCGAGAAGCTAGAGAAGCTGGGAGACACTGCGAGAGACTCTAAGAAGCATGAGGAGGCTATCGGATACTACTCGAGCGCACTGTCGCTTGATCCGACAAACGTCGACGATATTCTCCTTAAGCATAGCAATGAAGTATGGATTGTATCACATGTCACTTCAAATAGACCTCACCGATTCATATGTACTATCCAGGTTATCGAGCTGGACCCATCATCCCACAGAGGATATGAGGGGAAACATGCTGCGTTACATGGCATGGGGCGTCATGGTGAAGCATTCGAGGCATTCAGGACGATGCTCTCAAAGCTCGAGCAATCTCCTGATCCCCAAATTCGCGGTAACCCATTCTGTCCATATTGCAGGCAACCGCAAGTTCTGACTGATAGTGGACAGAGCTTCGAAATAATTACACTGATGCAACTGCCAC
The DNA here is from genome assembly GCA_038093115.1 of Hortiboletus flavorubellus. Taxonomy (NCBI): domain Eukaryota; kingdom Fungi; phylum Basidiomycota; class Agaricomycetes; order Boletales; family Boletaceae; genus Hortiboletus; species Hortiboletus flavorubellus. The sequence continues at coordinate 9,451 of JBBPRR010001512.1, read as the reverse complement.
GATTCAAAAGGCAGTCGAGAAGACGATCCGCGACATGCCACGTGTGCTCATCGACACCACTACTGGCCGTCTCTATGACAAAATCCAGCAAGCAGCAGCCTTTGAGGAGCTCCCGATCTACGACGAGTTACGGTCTTCAATGACTACTTGCCTCGACCCTGCACGTATTCGGAACGAAGTGAAGAACTTCTACCGATATGTGATGTTCTCGCACAGGTGGCAGCCAAATGAACCCACATTCCAGCAAGTCGAGAAAATGTCAATCTACAAGCTACCGAAGTCTCCAGCCTTTAGCAAACTGCAAAACTTTTGCAAGCTCGTGCGCACTCTTCGCTTCGACTGGGCATGGAGTGACACTTGTTGCGTAAATCAGCTCGACAGAGGGGTCCAACAAGAATCGTTGGTTGCCATGTTCAGGTGGTATCGCGGATCGTCCCTCACGATAGTCCACCTTCTTGGTGTCTTTTCGCAGTCCCAGAAGAAAGGATATTTATGGAAGAGCATCTGGAACACTCGCGGGTGGACATACCAAGAATACGTTGCTTCGGATGTTGTCCAGTTCTACACCGAGGACTGGAAGCCATACCTTGGATTAGACATTTTCAACCACAAGGAATCACCCATAATCCTTTCGGAGATGGAACGGGCAATGAACTTCACGACACAGGAATTGGCCACTCTTCAACCAGGGTTAGAGAGGGCCCGCGAGAAGCTCTACCTAGCTTCCAGGCGTGAAACGACACGTGAGGAGGATATGGCATACTCGTTGTTCGGGATCTTCAATATCGCAATCCCAGTCATATATGGCGAGGGCAATCAGGCAGTCGGTCGCTTGCTGGAACACATCCTGTCACGTTCGGTCGATGTCTCGCTTCTCGCTTGGACCGAGAGGAGCTCGAGTAGTCAGCACAGCTACCTCCCTGCGGACCTGACTGTCTACAACCAAATCGTGCCATTGCATGTTCCGCGCCCAATCGAGACAGCCGAGATGGATGACATGGTCGCATCACTACGCTTATTATCGCCTGACCTTTCCATGACTGTAGCGCTGTACGAGCGGCTCTACCATCTCCCCCGACTTTCGCTAGTCGCTGGTCGGCTTAGACTTCCTGGCATTGTATTCCCCCTCGCCGACTTCGTCTCTGTCTCGGAATCTGGTCCCGACTCTGATCTCCCTGTTTATCGTGCGACATCGCCCATGCTCGGAGATGTTGAAATCAAGACCACGGACAATTTATCTGGAACGGATAATTTATTTCTCATCCATCCCTGGATCAGTATTCTCCTCGACCAGGATTTCTTGCGTGGAGTACCTCAATGCGATCTTGCCGTGCGTGCACTACGGCTCGTTGCCCGGCTCAGGCAGCCGTTTGGGCCACTGTTACTTGCAATGCCGGCACGCGAGCAGTACAGACGGGTTGCGACGGATAGTTTGATCATGGTTCGAGTTCGTGAGGAGACAACGTTGACTGAATTGATGGACGGGATCCGCACGGTCGACGTACAGTAGGTGTAGCTCGGTGAATTTGGCCAGGGGTCTTCGACTACGTACGTTACATCTCACCTTTGTGACGTTCGACCAGTTACCTTTGTGGTATAAGTATCGTTGTGTACCGTTGTTTCTCGCACTTCGACAATCATTCTTTGAACTTGAGCTTCCTTCCCTGCGATTGATTGTGTACTAGTTCGGGTGAAGGCTACATGTAACAGGACGAGGGCGTAGAACCGTCGCATGACCTACTGCTTTGACTTTGATTCACCGCACTGCCAGACACCAGGCCAGCCATTGCATATCGACTACAACACGCGCCTAGGACATAGTGGAACTTGTTCCAGCGAGATGACACCGTCGTTGATACTTCACCCTCACCGCTGACATCCTATCAGGCTGCGCTGTCCGCGTCAAAACCCGCGTCTCGCTTTGGCTGCACCACATCTAGCACCCTTGTCGAGTATAGGTCCTGTACATCCCTTTCTGCGAGGAAGGTTACTGGACAGGTCTGTGTCCATGACTGAACGGACATGGGGTTGGTCATCCTACCCGGCTTGCTATTCATTTCTTGCTTTCGCTTTCGCTTCCCCTTGCCATGCTATTTTGTATCTTTTCCGCACTTGCAGCGATGCTGACGCTCGCTCCGGCGATCATTCGCTCCAAGTCCTCGAGAGAATGGGGATGGCGACGTTTACGGCCAGGCGGTCTGGCCCGCAGGATACCAAGGCGTGAGGACAGGGAACGGGCCGCCGCCGCCATTTTCGCGGGTTCGAAACAGAAGCCCGAGTCCGCTGCGTCGTGTCACGGTGTCGGGTGTTGCAGACGACTTGCACCCGCCCGTGAAACACGTGCGGGAAGACAATGGGCCTTACTCCGGAGTCAGTCTTGGCGGGGCCAGGTATTCGCCCTCTCAACGGGGGGTTGGTGTTGGAGGGGCAGGGGAGTACGCACCTGGACCACCGCCTTCGTCTGGAGCGACGACAGCGACGACGGCCGTGACTTCTATCGGCGGGACGAGATCTGCGAGGTCGACGGGGACGCGCATCCCGCCTGTGTCGGCACCTCTGCCAAGCGGTAGTGTGAGTGGTGCGTTTTATGAGCGGGGTGATCGAGAGCATTGCGAGAGAGAAAGAGAAAGGGAGCGGGGGAGGGAGAGGGAACAGCGGGAAAGGGAGAGGGAACGCGAATATGTGCGTGGAGAGTATGGAATGGGGTATGACAGGGACGAACGTGGACGACGGAGTCCTCCGCTGTTGGGTTCGCGAATGGGTCCTGGTCCGGGAGGGGGAGGTTATGGACGGGGGATGGTGGGTGATAGGAGGGACGATCGGAGGTACTACTTGAAGTAGTATATTCCCCCTCCTCCGCGTACGAGTTCAAGGTGATGGGAGGGGTGTTATCTGAGCGTCGAATGTTGATCTTTGGGTCGTCTGCTAGCAGACGATTGGTGGATGTCGATGATGCTTTATGTTTCCTTTCTGCTATTTGATTGCTGTCTTTCGTTTTTGTATAATGATTGATTGCTTTCACAAAGTTGATGCAGCCTAATGATTGGGTGCAGTCGGGTTGCTGACAGTAGAGATGGTGGACTCGATTAGTTGTCCTGCTAGTACCTCTGCACCAGCGAGTGACAGGTGTTCTGCCGGACTGGCAAGCATCAATGGCTTACGCCAAGGTATGGTCGCCTACTCGACCGCATTCCGTATGGAACCACGACAAATTAGTAAGATGTACTACTAGTGCTACTATGCCCGCTGATCGTCCGAATTAAAGTAAGCTCGTATGACGATTCCTCGTGAGGTCGAGCAATAGCGAGCCCCTGCGACCATTGTCCGACGCTAACATCAATGCCCCCTGTGTTCTCCGGGACGACCGTGAATCTCGGGATTCCTGGCCAATCCCCCAAATCAGCCTGAGGGTGTCATTCTATTAGTGTATGATGGTAGTAATTCATTTCTTTCTGGGATAACTACAAGCAATTTATAGTAGCCGGCCATCGAGTGTATGGGCGTCCTCTTCTCCACGGTCATTGTTTGCTTCGCCAAACTACGACTACGACCTCGGGAGAAGTGATCGAGAGCACTTCGAAAAGATGTCGAGGGTCGGGTCGAGGGGACCTATCTTGCCCACAAAAGGGACTCACCAGCCAGGTGGCGTATAGTAAGTACGCTGCATATGGGCCCTAATCAGATCATAAGCATTGTGCAGTCTGAGCTCGTTTCGTCATTGGTAGTGCCTGTTCGAAATAGCCTCGAGAGTGGTTTTCCCTATCGACAACTGGCAGGGTACACGATGGCGACATCAAAGGCGAATAAGTAAGGGGTGCATTTCGGCCAGAGCAAGCGCCCATGACACGAAGTGAGTGTGGGTGTGTGAATTGATGCACGCGTATACCAGGCGACAAGGGCGTACCAGGAATAAACGACCAAGCATCCTTCATTCCATCGATCTGATACCTAGCCGGGTATGTCGAATCCCTTCTCGCGACGAAAGAAAGGTGAGCACTGGGGGAGACAATTGAAAGGACGATACTGACGAGGGCCCAAGAGTCGAGCGAAGGCAGTTCCTCCTCCAGTATCGTTCACCGAAAGAAAGTGGAACCGATCATCATCGATGATCCATATGACATATATTCAGTTGAGTTCCTCCTTGATGGGAAGCACGTCGTGAGCGGCGGCACAGAACAGAAAATTCGACGTTGGCGCACAGAGGATGGCAAGGAGGTGGGAACGTCAATGGATGCGAGGAGTACTGTTCTCGACATCGCAGTGTCACGAGATGGAAAATGGATCGTCAGTGGGACGAGAAGTGGCTTGGTGACGGTGTGGGATGCAGAGAGTCACTCCAAAGTGACTGAGTTCAAGGCACACAGCCGAGGCGTGCTTGCAGTGGATGTCTCGCTGCCAGACGCGACGGAAATCGTGACTGGATCGGATGACTTCACTGCTTGCGTCTGGTCGCTGTCGACTGGCGAAAAACTGCTCGGCCCCTTGGGACACATTCATTGGGTGGTGGCAGCAAAGTTTTCACCCGACGGACGCCTCATCGCCACTGCCACATGGGACTGTGACTCTGTTCGGGTCTACGACAGCCAGAATGGGAGCCTCCTCGTCGACTTCCCAGTCAAAGTCGGCTCGTCGATCAACCAGTCCCTCGCCTGGGCCAGTGATAGCAAGAAACTCTTCGCCCTATCGGGGGACGGCTATATCCACCATGTCGACGCGTCCGCCAAGACCACGCTCTGGAGATGGCCCATTCACACCAGTGACCACGTCCGGTGCATCGCCCTAGCAAGCAATGGCACGTTCATCGCAGCTTCCGCAAATTCGTCGGTGTCGTTTTGGGATACAACGACCAGAGACCAAATCGGGTCTGTCATCGAGTATACCCATCTCGTCTGGTCCATGGCTATATCATCAAATTACGACCTTGTGACCAGCGGAAACAAGAAAATCACCCTTCGGGCACTCTGTGATGCCCTTCCCTCTGACTACTTTGACAACGTAAGTGTCCCTGCATAAAGCAAAACAACTTTGTGATCGCAAACTGCTCTATCGGCCGCTGCAGACCCCCATCACGCGAGAAACCATCCGACAATTGCGCAACCATCTCGCCTCATCTGAAGAAAACTTCAAGTCCTTACGCGCTCAGGAAGAGAACTCGAGTATGTCCCCCGATACCCTGACTTATATTTCCTTGATTCACGTCTACCAGATAGCAAAATCGCGGTTCTCGAGAAGACGGTCCAAGAACTGCGCAACGAGCTCGCCAAATCTGAACGTGCAGCCAATGAACAAAAGGATAGCTTGAGCGAGGTCATTAGGTCACTTCGTGCTGACCTTCATACACAGGAAACGAGCTTGAGTGCGTTTATTGTCTCGCTGGCTCGTGCTTCCTTGACCCTTCCTGTTGCTCATATCCCTCAGACCAAAAAATATCGACTCTCAACAAAGTTGTTCACGAGCTCCATAACGAAAAGGGTAGCCTCAACGAAACCATCAGCTCTCTTCGTGCCGATCTTCGCACACGTGACGACAGCTCAAATGCACTCCTCGTTCAGCTTGCCGACGCTCAACACAAAGCGGATAGTCTCATCCGAATCAACCGTGCACATGAGCAGAAGCATCAATGCGAATTCCTATATGCTCAAGGTCACATTCGTGGTGCCGCAGAGTGTCTTCTTAAGATCGTGAATACCATAGACGACGATGTGAGGGAGAACAAGTTCATCACAGACTGGCTTTCCGGTGAGTTTCGGCGTCGTCCGCTAGGATAGAGTACTCAATTGGTGTTATCAGAGTTTACGCACCGATGCGTTATGACGCTGGAGAGAGTTGGAGACGAGGCATCAAACGCTGGGAAACAGGAAGAAGCAGTCGCAGCTTACTCTACTGCGTTATCACTCAGTCCCTTGACCCCGAATACGGTGCTGATGAAGTGGGCGAGCGTAATGTTGATTCGTGACTCGGCGGACGAAACATTAAGAGCCACACTCAAGGTATGTTTGTCACGATGGGTTCGAATATGGACAGTGACATTCATTCGCTTTAGTTTGAGGTTCCGAGGTTTGTCGTTTATCGTGCCATTTGCGACGTTCTGGAAAGGGAAGGTCGCCTCACAGAGGCGGTCGAGTGTTTCCGACAGGTACAGAATGCCCTACCAGAGGGCATGGGTATGCACGATGAGCGAGTGCAATGGGAACGCGGTGGGTGGTTACAACCACAATGTATCTGGCTACTAATTCTAACACCCACCTAGATTTTCGAGGACGTTGTATCGAGAAGCTAGAGAAGCTGGGAGACACTGCGAGGGACTCCAAGAAGCATGAGGAGGCCGTCAGATACTACTCAGCCGTGCTGTCACTTGATCCGACGAACGCCAATGATACTCTCCTCAAGCGTAGCAATGAGGTATGGATTGTATTACATGTCACTTCAGATGGACCTCGCTGATTCATATATACTATCCAGCTTATTGAGCTCGACCCATCATCCCACAGAGGATATGAGGGAAAACATGCTGCATTTCACGGAATGGGACGTTATGGCGAAGCTTCCGAGGCATTCAGAACGATGCTCTCAAAGCTCGAGCAATCTCCCGACCTCCGAAGTCGCGGTAAGCCATTCTGTCCATATTGCAGGCAACCGTAAGTTCTGACTGATAGTGGACAGAGCTTCGAAATAATTACATCGATGCAACTGCCACGATTCAACAAGAGATCCAGGAGGCTGTCCGTGACATGCCACGTGTGCTCATCGACACCACTACTGGCCGTCTCTACGATAAAACGCAGCAAGCATCGGCCTTCGAGGAACTCCCGATCTACGACGAGCTGCGATCTTCGATGACTACTCAGCTCGACCGTGCACGTATTCGGAGAGAAGTAAAGAAGTTCTACCGATACGTGATGTTCTCCCACCGGTGGCAGCCCAATGAACCCACATTCCAACAAGTAGAGAAAACGTCAATCTACAAGCTACCAGCGTCTCCAGCCTTCAGCAAACTGCAAAATTTCTGCAAGCTTGTGCATACTCTTCAATTCGAGTGGGCATGGAGCGACACTTGTTGCGTAAATCAGCTCGACAGGGGAGTCCAGCAAGAATCGCTTGTTGCCATGTTCAGGTGGTATCGCGGATCGTCCCTCACGATCGTCCACCTTCTTGGTGTCTTTTCGCAGTCCCAGAAGAAAGGATATCTATGGAGGAGCATCTGGAACACTCGCGGGTGGACATACCAAGAATACGTTGCTTCCAAGGTTGTCCAGTTCTACACCGAGGACTGGAAGCCATACCTTGGCCTGGATATTTTCAACCACAAGGAATCACCCATAATCCTTTCGGAGATGGAACAGGCAACGAATTTCGCCACACAGGAATTGGCCACTCTTCAGCCAGGGTTAGAGAGGGCCCGCGAGAAGCTCTACCTAGCTTCCAGGCGTGAAACGACACGTGAGGAGGATATGGCATACTCGTTGTTCGGGATCTTCAATGTCGCAATCCCGGTCATATATGGCGAGGGCAATCAGGCAGTCGGTCGCTTGCTGGAACACATCCTGTCACGTTCGGTCGATGTCTCGCTTCTCGCTTGGACTGAGAGGAGCTCGAGTAGTCAGCACAGCTACCTCCCTGCGGATCTGACTGTCTACAACCAAATCATGCCATTGCATGTTCCGCGCCCAATCGAGACAGCCGAGATGGATGACATGGTCGCGTCACTACGCTTATCATTGCCTGACCTTTCCATGACTGTAGCGCTGTACGAGCGGCTCTACCATCTCCCCCGACTTTCGCTAGTCGCTGGTCGGCTCAGACTTCCTGGCATTGTATTCCCCCTCGCTGACTTCGTCTCTGTCTCAGAATCTGATCCCGACTCTGACCTCCCCGTTTATCGTGCGACGTCGCCCATGCTCGGAGACGTTGAAATCAAGACCACGGACGATTTATCTGGGACGGATAATTTATTTCTCATCCATCCCTGGATCAGTATTCTCCTCGACCAGGATTTCTCACGTGGAGCACCTCAATGCGATCTTGCCATGCGTGCACTACGGCTCGTTGCCCGGCTCAGGCAGCCGTTTGGGCCACTGTTACTTGCAACGCTGGCACGCGAGCAGTACAGACGGGTTGCAACGGACAGCTTGATCATGGTTCGAGTTCGCGAGGAGACTTCGTTGACAGATTTAATGGATGGCATCCGTACGGTCGACGTACAGTAGATATAGATTGATGATTCTGGACTTTCACGATGTACTGTGTTACACATATCCCACCTTTGCAACGTTTGAGTTTGTAGTCCAGGTACCGTTGTGCACCGTGGTTTCATGCACTTGGGCAATCATTAATCCCTCTGAGTCCTTCAGTTTGAACTTCCTTCCTTGCGGTAGAACGTACGCTAGTGCAGCTACCAAATGCTACCATAACAGTCGGAGGGCGCAGAGCCGTCGCATGACCTACTACTCCAACTTTGGTTCATCGCACTGTCAGACACTTGACCAACCGTCGCATATCTGCCACAGCACGCGTCCAGGACCTAGTGACCTGGGGTCAAAACCCACGTCTGACTTTGGCTGCACCACATCCAGTGCCCTTGTCGAGTGCGAGGAAGGTCACTGGACGGGTCCATGACTAAACGGACATGGGGTAGTTCATCCTATTTAGCCTGCCATTCATTTCCTGCTTTCGCCCCCTCTGCCATGTTATTTTGTATCTTTTCGGCACTTGCAACGAGGCTGACGTTCACTCGAACAATCATTCGCTCCTTGACCGCGCGAGAATGGGAATGGCGACGTTTAAAGCCAAGGCTGGATGCTGGGGTATGAGGACACTGCAAAAAATGCCGAGTCGTCGTCTAAACGTCCAGAACGGACGCCGTGCTACAGTAGCAAGCAGTCCCGAGAAATCAGCTCTTGAGAAACAGAAGAAATAGAGCAAGTCCAAACAGCTCACCTCTCTGCGACGCTGGTCGGGTATAGCACGATCTTCTAAACGTTTCCGAGTGATGCTGCAAGAACGAGCTTGGATTCGAATGATCGCTATTCGAAAAGGGAAGTGGTTCATATGGCCCATCAGGAAAGGTACAGGTCCCTACATAACTTCATCAGTGCCCAATGTGTCCACCGGGATAACGATTACTTACTCTTGTGATTCCTGGCCGATCCCCAAGTCGGGGCATCATTTTAGTGTACGATGGGAGTAAATTCTCCAACACCCGATTACAAGCAATCTAGCCAGTCATTGAGTGCGCGGGCGTCGTCTTCTCCGCGGCCATTGTTGTTGAGTCAGCAAACTACGACCATGACCTCGGGAAAAGCGACAGAGATTACGTCGGAGGGGGTTGTCAACCGGATCTGTTCCGAACCGGTCGAGGGGCTCATGACTCGATCTGGCCAAGGAAGGAAGCCGGCCACTGGCAGGCAGGGCATAAGTACGCTGCATGGCCCCCTTTCGGGTCGGTAGGCAT